>RJWJ010016053.1:0-35105 GCA_004363605.1 Indri indri
GCTAGAATAGTGATTTTCTTGAAGTTCCACGTCTAAAATGCTGTGAATGGTAACTAGGTGGATTAAAAGTCTGTTTTCTTGTCTCTCCCTTATTTGGCTGGCATGTCTAATTCCAGAATTGGAAACTCATAGAAATTGCGATGAAATGTATCACAGACCATGACTCACTATGAAAAGGACAAGTGTGCAAATTGCCTTTCCAGTGAAAAATCCTCTGCCTGTCCTCCCCTTTCTTCCTGGGACAAGACTTCGGTTCTTTTTCTCTGATTCATATCCTGAGGAAATCAACATAACACAAAATGGCTGTGTTCAATAAAAAATGTCTCCAAGCCACACTTTTAAGAATGTAAGCTCTTTTTAATCCAGATATTCATTGTCTTCCCAAGAAAGTCTTTCCTTGAGAAGAATTTGGTGCCATTTAAGATAGGAAAAGCAGGCAAAATGCCATTCATGCAATGAAAGTTATGTATTAAGTCCCTTTAGCCAACAGATCTACAAAATGCACCTGCCACGGCAACAGTTTTAAAGACGGGAATTAGGAGAAAGAACTAAAGTTCATTTAAGCCCATGGCATCAGGCATGCTAGATGCTCTTCTGCAGCAATAGTTAACATTAACTGAATGCTTATGGGTATCAGGTACCATTCTAAGGTTTTCATGCATTCTTTGATTTAATCCAAACAACTCCATGAAATAAATCTTATTATGGACCCTAACTCACAGATGAGAAAAATGAGGCTCAGACAGGTTAACCAATTTGCTCAAAATGATGTATTACTAGCAAGTACAAGGCAGAAGTGGGAATCAAATCCATAACTGTATGATACCAGGACTGAAACTTCTAACTACTCTTTATTTGGTCCTTTAAGAAAATGTAGATGCAGTATCTCCATTTTTTATATGAGAAAAGGGAATCTGAGAAGATAAATAACTTGATCAAGAGTACAAAGATTATTGATATTACCAGCCTGGGATTTGAACTCAGGTCAGGTGGACTCCCATATTCATGCTGTAGTCATATCCACAGAAAACTCAAGAGATGAGTAGATATTCTCACATTTACTTCATGTAAATTATTCTTAATTCAATTCAAACAGACCAATGTCTACTCCGTAAAAAACTGCCTGTAAGACTTTGAAGACAGTATGAAAGAATTAAATATATTCTACCTGCCACCAATGCACTTTAAATTCTAGTTGGCAGAGAAAATACCTGCATGAATGGACTGAGGTCAGTTGCAAAGCTCTGTGTTACCGTAGGTAAAATGACATCCTATGAACCGAATAAATTCTGAAGAGATATTGTGGGAAGCAATGATTAAAGAAGAAAGCTGATCAAGAAAATCTTCTTAGAGGAGGGATAAAATGATGCGTCTGATGAGTGGAGTTGATCTCATTACCTAACAGCTTCCTGGCTATTTTGTGAGTAGAAAGAAAAAATACTTTGGAGAGCCTATGGAAAGAAAATATAATCTTAGCACTTATTGGAAAGGCTTTATGAAAGACATGGCTTATCATCACAGAGCCATGGAAAGGTTGAAGGAGAGGAAAGGATTTTTCTGTGATTACAGTTAAAACTACTAGCGATTACTCTTTCCCTTGGCTAGTAGGTTTCCATAGGGTTCCATCACATATAAACTGTAGTAGTTATAAATCAAACCCATACTCATTCCTTATAAAGAAAGGCAAACGGGCAGAGGACAGGGAGAGGAAGAGTCGATTTCAACATTTTCAAGGGATTTTCCATGAGATCTATCATCTCTCCCGTCCAATAGAAAAGAAGAAAAATTTTTTTCTGAATTAATATTGGAAAAAGATTTACTGGATGAATGGACTCAGGTGCTGATTGCTTACTGCAACCTCCCTCCCCCATAGTCTTCCGCTTTAATAAAGATTAGGCTGTTTAAAAGAACCCTTGAGTACTAACCGTGTATTCCCTATTTACAAGATTTACCTAAGCTATGTTCAACTTTTCTTCAGTCTAAGGCATGGACTTCAGCCTTCAATAGAACTATTTACTGAGACTCCTCTAAGGACGGCATTTTACTTCTATCTAGGAACAAGAGGTATTCAAGATGTTAATGAGTTTTACCAAATAAAACAGTTCTGAAGTCAAATAACTTTAGGAAAGCTGAGTTTAAATATTTTATTTTATTTTTCATCCTTTGATACGCTCATGTACATTTTATATCTCTATTAGGGACATATTCGACATTTCTTAAACTCGTTTGAACTTAGCATACCTCCTTATTTTGTGGAACTTGTACTGATATCTCATAGACTTCATATTCCAGAAAAGGAGCTATGCTTTTCCTCCTTACATGAGTTTTAGAAAGGCAACTCTTAGAATAGTTAGATCCAGGTGGATGGAATAATGCGTGGAGAGAGAGGACTACCAACTGGCCATGACATTGATCCCATACCTGGGAGTGATGGGCCCCCACTTCTAGGTTCTCTGAATTCACCATTGAATAAGAGTGAATGACAAATTTCTAATGTCTCACTCAATGCTTTTCAGGGCCATGTTCACAGCAACATGGAAGAGCACTGGAGTCACTCTTTCCTGTAATGATCAGCTCAGTGTCAGTGTCACTGGGGAATGAGGAACACAAAGCAGGGTTTTTTTCCCCAAACAAGAGCTAAGGCTCTCTAAAACTGAAGGGGCATGTGGAATGAAGGCCTATTTACTCTATGTGCCTGAACACACTGGGACAATTAAATTTTAGTATTTCACCCACAGTCTTTGAAATGCACTCAGAGGAGTTCAGATCCCACCAGCAGGTCTTTCTGCATCTATTGGATGCACTTCCCCACGCTTCCCCACATCTGACCAGAGTGTAAGACTGGCTCATGCAGAATATAATGAAATCACACTTCTCTACAGATCACTTGTATAAATGTGACTGTAAAATGCCGCCATTGTTTATGACCATTTCAAGAGGGAGAAATGGAGACACTGAAGGGAAAGTTGCACCTCTTAGAGTTTTATTTCAAGAAGGAAATCCTCAGATAAAACTTCTGTCTACAAGAATGCTGTTTGCTTAGTAGTAAGAACACCTTAAAATCAGAATGCCCAAACTACTTAACATCACATGACAGTTGAGTCAGACTGCCCACCCTGAAGTGGTATTTTTCTACCCTATGCTCAGAGTCAGAAAGGTATAAAAAGCCATAGTCAACTCATTAACACGTTATGAATTTTGCAATAGCATTAACCAAGATTTTTAGCCAGTAAGCAAAATTAACCTACTTCTTAATGTAAATATTGCATCTTTCCATGCAACTATATTTATACATCTTTTTATATCTTCCAAATATCCTTGTCAAGTAAGAATTCTCTATTTCGCTGATAAACAGATTTAAAGAATAACTTATGTTTGTAGAGTGTTTTACAGTTCACTAAGTATTTTCATTTGCATGCCTTATTTTATCCTCAGTATAACTGTGAGAGATGAATTTTAATGTCTTCATTTCATGATGTAGAAATTAGAGATTGAGGAATTATCACCAAGCTAATATTTGGCAGAGTGAGACTGAAACCCAGACTTTCTGATTTCACATTTAGTGTTGTCAACCCTCATGAAATGAGTCAAGACCCACATCTTCTGAGAGATGTCCAGGGTAAGCACATGGTGATCGTAAGATTTTCAATACTCCTAGTGCATTGTACTGCAACAAATCTTCATTGGAAACTGTCTATTTTCCAACTATTTCATGAGTCTCTGTCTTATCTATCCAGCTCATACATAAGCCTTTGGTTACATTGCACTTTCAGGCATCCCCTGACCTCATACGCTGTTCTTGGTGCAAAGAATGTTCCCTCCCTTCAGATCCCACACAACCTATTCAACAGGACTTAGGCCAGGGGTGGCCCCTTCCCACCTCTAGAGAACTCTCTCTGGTCTTCTCAACTGCCATCCTTGCTTCAGGAAAAAGACTCTCCTGTGTGCTCCTACAGAACTCAGCACTGACATCTATGGGACTCATCCCGCTGCCATGCACTGCGAGCATCTGTTTATCAGACATTTCCCATTTGACCTTGAGCACCTTGAGAACGGGAATCTTATGTTACTTCTCTTTGAATCCCCAGAACTCAGCATACAGTAGGCTGTCGATAATCGATAAGTAAGTAATTGAATAAATAAAGCAACAGAAAACCAATTCATGCAGTTAGTGCCTTTGAGGAGTTCCCAGTCTTGTGAGGGAGAAACACCTGTCAAAAGACCAGGACAAGCGACATGACAAGTTGCACTTCCCTGGTACAGATGGGCTCCAGGTGCTCTGGAAGCACAGACAGGAAGGGATTGTGCTGCCGTGGCAGTAGGGCCTTGGAGAAAGCAAAGCTGAACAGGATTTTGAAAGGAGAATGGAGAGTCACCCAGTGTTTGTGGGGCCGAGAGAAGTGCGCTGGGAGTGGGAGAGAAAGGGGGAAGGCAGGCTGTCGTGCGGGTCTATTTTATTTAGGCTGTACGGCAACCTTTCCTCTGGGGAAGCTGACCCTCTCTCTCCCTACCCAAACTTACAGGACTAATAGCAGCTGCCAGTCATGTTCTCTTGTTTTCCTGGCTCAGATGACTTCCCAGAGGTTTTGCAAATCTCTCCAGCCTCATGGAGGAAGCAGATCCAAGAGAATAAAGCTCACCCAGAGAGAGAGAAGCCAAAAACAAAGTAGAAGGAAGTGATGGAGACCTCAATTCTAGAAATTTCTGGAGCCTGGTGTACCCTAACCTTTCCTGGAGTTTGGTTTCCTACCTAAACTAAGCTGGGTTTCTCTCACTTGCAAACACAAGATTCCTGACCAACATCAAGTCCTTAAAAATATTTTCTACAACATGCACATAGGGACAGGCACAAAGTAGCTACCCAAGATTGTATTCCTCAAGTGGACCTTTTCCCATCATCTAGTTCGACCCCTTTATTTAAAGAGGGAGACACAGTCTTAAGTCCCTTTTCCAAGTCCCACCCATGCTATGCTTAACAGATTTTACACTAGAACTTGAACTTTCTTCCCAGACCAGGGTCCTCTCCACCACAGACTGTCTCCTTTGCTATTTGCCACCTAATTCGTCTCAAGGTAAGAGGTAATCATGAGATTCACATTTGGTGAAAAAAATGAAAATGGACAAAAAAATTCATGCTATGACTATAAAGTAACAACATTATTTTTAAAAAATTCATTTAACAATAGCTCATGACAAGCACCTGCTTCCAAGGTAGGAGGGTATTTTGAAACAAGCAAGACATGCCCTTGACCTCAAGCAGTTCACAGAGAGTGAGAAACAGTACACCTTCCCAGGGCTCATATACCCTCAACTTGACAATCTGGGAGGATACGTATGTATTATCTTTGTGATTACCGGTAAGTCCCTTTTGAACCAGTTATGAGGCCAACAAAAACGTCAGCTCCTAGTTTTATAGCTGCATTTAAATTCATTTTTAACCAAAACTGGGTCGTCCTGCTGGACCCATTGAATATGGCACTCGAGTTTAAAACACGTACACATGCACAAAATGTTCTCCAAAGACAATGATTTTTTTCCCCACGAAGTATATTAACAGAATATGCTACAGGTTCTGAGTTGTACTGTAAAATAGGAGGTTCCAAGACCTTTTGCCCAAGGCTAGGCAGCATCACTACCCTGAAAAGAACTATACTATTCAAGTTGAGTATGTTTTTATGCATTTGTTAAAATAATGAGCTCTAAAATTTATATTAAATTTCCAGACAGGCCTAGAGGCAGGATTACCTTAAGTCACCTTGAGTGTCTTCCAGCTCCGTGATTCTACGATTGCTTATACTGGATTTCTCCAAGCCTGTGATGGGCTGAAGAGCTATTTCTGTTCTAGTTCTTTTCCTTATATAGGTCAAATCCCATTCCAATGAGTACCATAACAATAACCACCTCATGGCCTGGTTATTTTAGACAACCTGATAAAATGAGAATCAAGTATGACCTCCAAGCCAGAGTTGGCTGGCTGTTACAGAATTTGACCTGAATATTATTTAAGCAAGGAGGTGGCCAGTGTCTTAAGTTTTTATCTTCATGGCACTGGGCCATTGCAGAACAGTCAGACTGAAGGTACAGAAAATTTAACAGTGACTTGAAACCAATGTGCTCAGAGTCCAGATTCGGTGACTCCATTTGCCTGTGACAGATACTGCAAAATCAGACTGCCTAGGGACTCAGTGCTCTGAGTCTCTGTGTAAGAATGGTATCCAACTTATTCTGTCCACTCCAGCCAGAGGGCCAGGGCAATCTGCCCATCTTAATCCAGGCCTGTTAACAAGCCCTCTTGTCATATTGGGCACCCCATACATGAGGTTTTTGAGGTTTCTTTCTCCATTCTTTCCCAGGGTGCCAGATTCATGCTTCTTTTTGCATACATTGTTCTTGCTTGGAACAAGGTACCAGTTGCTGCTCTCTGACGTGTTCCTTTATGAGAATGTAAACTCTGTGGGGGTAGATATTTGTTTGATTGGCTTCAAGCAACATTTATTATCTGGGTCCTTTTGTTAGAATCTACGTTCCACAAAAGCATGAAATCTCATGCCTAGAACAGTGCCTGGCACATAGCAAGTGCTGATAATTATTTGTTGAATTAATGAACGAATGATGATGGGTAGTTATTCTTTAAGACTTAACTCCAGTGCCACCCCTCCCCTCCCAAAGCAATTATGGGTCTTTCCTCTGATCTTTTAGTTCTGTTTGCATTTATTTCTCTATAATAATACTTACAGGATACTCTCCTTATTGTTCATATCTGTTTCCCCAACTAAACTGGGGAATATTTTATGACAGAAACTGTGTTTTGTAGTGCCATATTCTTTGTGCCTAAAGCAGCAGGAGTCCAATAAATGCTTATTGCTTGAATGATTGAAAGAATGAATAAAAATGTTTCTCTCATAATAATAAATGCTAAAGATTTATGATTTAACATTATACCTCAAATTTTGCCTGGACTCCAGAGCTTGCTATGGATCAAACTGCAGAAGCCCTGAGTCACTGGGCTTGGAGGGGAGGGGTGTTTGTTTGTGGAGGAATTTGGTTTCCCGACCTCGATGAATCACATGTATAATCACCCGAACTGCATCCTGTCTGGGGAAGTAACCAAAACCCCTATTTCTGGCCCCAATGGCTTTTTGGTTTTATGAGTAAATGCCACTGGCATGCCATTAAATAAATGCCCTCAGAAAGCCCTAAGCCAGTGCTACAACCTACAGTAGTCAGGGTCATGACAGAAGAGTGGGCTTGCAATTAGGGCACAAGATGAAGGAGTTACCTTTCTCATCTTGCCTCTACCAGGTGACCTGCATCCAACTTCTTTTCAAAGATCCGTTACACTCTATTCCACATTACAGGTATGATCACATAATTCTCCTACATGCAAATATTCAATGGCTCTCACCATCTACAAAATAAAGATGAAACTTCTTAACCTACAATCCAAGGCTCTCCAGAACCTGGTTCTGACCCACTTCTGCTATCTTATTTTCCTCCATTGCCATAGTACCGTATGGTCCACATCAAATGGACGATTTTCTCAACACATACAAGCCCTACACTTTGCTCTATGACTTTGCTCCCTCTGTTTCCTTCTAGAATTCCCATCCCCTTTCATTTCCAAATGTCTCAGACTCATATATTCTTCAAGTCTCACAAACGCCACTTTCTCTATAATATCTTCTGTGATTGTCCAATAAGGGAGAATAACTTCTCCTTTGAGCATGATTAAGATTTTTATCCCATTGCTTGTTTCTACTGTGTATTATAAACACACATGCATATGTTTGTTTCTCTAATAAATCATATCCTCGAGAACGTCTGAATCTCGGTAAATGCAATACTCCTTCAACTCCTAGCAGTGCCTTTGCAGAGTGGACACTCGGAATAAAAGTTGCTTGAATAGACAACTGAATTAGTTCAATTGTTTGAATCCTTATCTTTAGCTTGGAATCTGCAGGAAAGGTTCCATGTAGGAATTTCTTATTCTTAACTTGAATAAAAAAGAAACGCGATTAAGAGACCATTTGCTGTTTCAAGAAGCAAACTTTTTAAAAGATAGCATATTTTAAAAACAAAGACTTTTATATATCTGCTGTTTCGGAATATCCATGCCACAGTGCCAATTTCAGGGTGGGTATGTTCCTTCAGTATGGATAAGTGAGAGTTGATGCAATAAAGCTTAGCTTTGTTTGACTGCAAAGCACTTTGCTTTCCTTTCTGTTTACTAGTATAACTGGTTATGAGAATGGGGATATAGAAGCAGACAAGGCTAAAATTACCCAGGCCAAGGTCAGATAAAGAGGGAACAGAATGTCAAGAGTTTTGCTTCCTCTGTTGTCTTTTGGCAATGACCACATCTGGGTGGATGAATGCGACAGGTGGCCATTATTGCAGTTTGAGAACCATCTCCTTCATCACTTCTCTGAAGGATGCCATTGGGGCAGTATTCTTCCCTCTCTATAGGTCAAGCCCTTCCTACACCACTTCATGGCTCAGTGACCATGGAAAAGTTTGCAACTCCTTAATCAGTTAAGTAAGGAAGAGGATAATAATATCTGTTACACCATAGCATAGTCAGACTTTATAAATTCTAAAGTGCTGCTCAAATATGAGTTGCTACTGTAAATTCAAAGAAGACTATATGTTTTTCGTTACCCTACAGCAAAGGCTGGCAAAAGTGTTTTGTAGGGGCCTGATAATAAGTATTGCAGGGTTTGTAGGCTGTGTGGTCTCTGTTGTAACTACTCAACTGTGCCTTTGTAGTAGGAGAGCAGCCATAGATAATATGTAAGTGGATAGATGGGCCTTGTTCCAATAAAACTTTATTTACAAAAATGGGTGGCAGACCAGATTTGGCCCATGGCCATATTTGTGAATCCCTGCCCCACAACTTTGGTAAGAATGAAACACCAAAGGCAGAGAGGAGTATCTAAACTCTTTTTCTGGCATGAAGAATGACATTGTTGGGTTTTGCAAACAATTGTCCTGAGACTTCCAGACATCTTTTTAAGGTACTTCTTAAAATTAGAGTTTTAATTTTGGATTTATCATCACAATCTTTATCATCAACATCATTTTGTATCTATCTGAGAAGTATTACCAAGAAAGACATAAAAGAACCCTAGTTTTCTATACTTACCACTTGACCACACTCTCTTCTGAGAAAGACAGTTTTGATTATTGTTAAAGAAATTATCAATCATACTTGTGGTGAAAGGTCGCTACATTTTTTAACAAATTGGTCCTCTGAGCAAGATGAATTTTAATGGATTAGTTTATTAACCTAAAGGTTGAACCAGACTGAGAGTAACTGAATGATTTGTTCATAATTAGTATTATTTATAATTATTTTACTTGGGAAAAAATATCACCTTAAATGTCAGGATGTTTTTTAATTGCTTCAGATGAGATTCAAAATAATTGACTTTGCAAACGTATTTTAAAAAACTCATTTAAAAATATCTGAAGCTGCTGACAGTCTGTCTAGAAGAGGCAAGATATTGATATTCATTACTAGGAACAGGGCAGAAATTGATCCATGATTTTTTTAACCACATGAATTGTGTATTGTGGTCACTTCTGGACTCCAAAATAGCTGAAATGCTGATAGAATGATGCATTTGTGTCTATTCCTATTAAATCTGCTAAGTAGGTATGCTGTGTAAATGTTGGTGTATGCTTTTTGTTCAAATACATATTTGCATATATTTTGTATTAAAAGGGGAATAAGTATATGCTTGAAAGAAGGGAGATTATATATATACATATATTTGTGGTTTTAGGAAAATACAAATAGTCTGTGTCCCCATTGTGCATCTAGACATGTGATTTCAATAGGATGCTAACTTTTTAAAGATAAGTAGGTGTATGGCTTAAACTTAGCATGTCTATAAATATTTGATTTATCAGTTGATTTGTAGAGATGAAAAAAGTAGAATATATTAATAGCTGTAGAAAGATGGCTTTTAAAATAATTTAAATTGTGAAATATGGGTAAATCACTAGTAAGAAACATGCAGCATAATCATGATGATGATGCCTTACAATAACACAGCACTTCGAGAGTCCCAGACTGTTGATGTGTGCAGCTATAATCTCACGTACCCATCACAACTACATTTGGATGCAAGAAGGAAGGGTAGTAACAGCTGCATTTGACAGATGAAGAAGAGAAGTCAAGGGATTTGCCCCAGGTCTATGTCACGTTCACCATATGCCACACAGCTTCTGGAACCTAAGGGAAGGGTGAATGTGTCTACAGGTATCAAAGCCAACTTCAGCCTTCACAGGTAAACTCGACCAGCCAGACCTAGCATGCAGAACCCGATTTTCCATCTGAGACATTTCAATGAATTAAATAACCAATGACCCGGAAAGGGACCCAGGCAGGGAATACAGCGATGGGCTGATTCACTCAGACTTGTATTTGCTTCTTGCAAGCATATTCAGTCTGATCATGTGCCTGAGACACAGTGTGGCATCTACTCCAGCAGCAGTGTCCAGGACACAGACAAATCACTCATCCAGGAAGCCAAGCAGACACCGTCAATCATTATCTCATGTTTGAGAAATAGAAAAATGTCACTGAGGCTGGGAAAAAGAACATTTGATGGTGGCTAAAAGGGAAAGAACACAAAGTTTCCCATTTATCTGCCAACAAGGCTACTCTAAAAAGTGCTGTGGAGATAGGGAGTCATGTATTTAAATCTTCCCAGAAATACTGGAATAAGGCTGATACATATATATTATATACAATACATATTATGTATTATCTTATTCTTATTTTATATATATATATATTTTTTTCCTCCAAAGCACAGTAGGCAAATCCCCTGCTGAGAGTAGTAAGGGTATATTAACTGATTAATTATTATTAATGCCATCTTTTATTTAGCTAGCAATTATAATCTATTAAGAGCATTTATTCACATTATCTTACTTATTCAATCCTCAGAAAAACCCTGTAAGGCTCCTCAGTAATATATTATTATCTCCCTTTTATAGACAAAGAAAAAGGAAACTCAGATATTTCCTTGCTTACGCTACTATCGACAATAAGCGAAGCCTAGACTAGACCGAAGAAATTCTGACTCCTAGTCCATCACTTAGAGCAACGGTGGAAGATTTCAAGGAAGAAAGGGAAAGTGTGCAACATTAGTTCAGAGTGGAGAGAACCTGAAAATGCTCCAACAGACCAAAATTCCTCCTAGTTTCGGTCGAAGTCCGGAGTAGGTGTGGCTCTATGACACACACCCGGAATAATCAGGTCCACTTGCAGGCACACCTACTCACTCTGAATTTTCTTGTGTAAGTGAGCATTCGCTGTCAATCTCCCAGCCTCCCACGTCTGCTGAAGTTTCGGGGGCAGCCGAGTTGGAACCAACTTCAAACCAACTTAAGTCTCTGATTCAGTTCCCAAACCCTCCCCACCCTGCGCTTCTCTGATCCATGGTCAGCCTTTTGCATTACACCCCACAACCTTTTTTTCCCTTTTGCACTCCCTGGGCTCCTCCCTCATTTTTCCCCTGATCTCCCAACTCCTCTAGCACTGCGATTCCCCTTTAATCTCTGCTGACTGCCCTCTACGTCTGCTCCACCCACTCCTCCCACCCCGGCTCTGTGCCTCCCCACCATGAGCCCCTCGGCTGTCCTCTTGCAGCACCTACCTGTGTCCTGCAGTCGCAGGCACCTCCTGGTTGCCCCTCAGATGTTTTGACTCTGCTGCCAGCCTCCACCCAGGGCCTGAGAGCTGTGCATGTCTTCAAGCTCTTTGTTACTTTTCCTCCTTAATTTATAATGTAGGTAAATAACAACAATAAAAGATGATACCATCCATGGTTCTCGCCTGCAGCCTCCAGAAGTGTTATCTCAGACCCCAACATTGCAACAAAGAAATCTTACAGTTAGGTGAGTGAAAACCAGTTACAGGACAGGAGCAGAAAAACTTCTGCGCTTCCAAAATTCCGCGGCCCCAGCTGCCCTCCGGGGGCTCCCCCTTGTGGGAGATGTGGGGCATGGCAAGGCAGTGCCCAGCTGGGACGGTGCCTCGGTGGGAGGAGGGCGAGAGAAGAGTGCACATCCTGGGCGGGGGAGGGGGTGCCCCAGAGGGCGTGGGGTCCGAATCCAGCCATGAAGCGCAGCCTCTGTGTGAGTTGCAGTGCTGAGGTCCTCTGTAATCAACCGGGAAAATACTTCGGGGAGACAGCGTGCCGGGTGCCTGGACGTCTGTGAGCCCAGGTGAGCGTGGTGTGAGTAACGAGCTTGCACAGCTTCTGCTCTGTATGGGAAGTGGTGTCTGGCAGCCACTGGCCTCCGCTGCATGTCCTGACTGGCACGAATGTATCATAAAGTCGGACATTCACACAGGGCTGTTCTGGGGAGACAGGCGTGGCCTTCCCTGTCTGAGTAAAAGGTGATGGTCCAGTCTCCTGGACTCTCCAGCCAGTGTGGGCATTTGGCCTTTTGGTGTCACCGGAGCCCGGGCAACTCATTGCTCCCCACCTTGACGAAAACAGACTGTGTCCAAATGATGTCTTTCTCAGAGGGATGCAATCTCCTTCATTCTAACCCCCCTGGCCAGCGGTGTCATCGCCACCATTTTAGTGGCACACAGCCCGTTTTGTGTAAGGCTATTATTGTTGCATTTTGTCTTTATTCCTGCAGTGTCTATGTTGCCTGTGGAGAAAGAGCCCATGTAGGAACTGTGGTTTTTAATAAATGGAGCTTTGTGATTTTACTCCGAGGTCAATCTTTGCATACGGTTCAGTACAGAGCTGCCACCATCATCACGAAGGCAGTGGAATTAAATAGAGGTCAGTGGGAATTGGTTTGAGAGTTGGTTGGCTGATATTAATGTGCAGTGTTTTCCATTGACCCTCCCCCACCCCGCCAGGACTCCCTTGCCAGGACTGCTAGGAGAGTCGGTGAGACAATGTGACATGGCCAGACACGCCCTAGGCTTACACAGACTTAGATTTGATCCCTATCTCTGTCACTTATTTTATAGTCAATTAACAACTCTCACCTCAGTTTTTCCATCCATAAAATGGAACTAACCTAATTTCACAATCAGGATCTTGGAACTGGTATGATGTCAAAATGAGACAGTGTGTCACAAACCCTGTGGTAACCTAGGGTTCAGTGCCAGCGCACTGTTGTCATTCTGCAAAGTTGCCTTATTTGGGTTCCACCAACTGTGCTGGTAACTAAAGAGCTTCCCACCAGGTGTATTGGTTGTTTCCTCCACATTTGACATAATGACAAATTCTCTCCTGCAGGCTCAGTCTGGGTTTCTCTGTCTGTCATGCCCAGCACACAGTCCTCATGGTGGGGGAGCCAGTCAATACTCCTTAATGGTGTGGCTCACTGCCCCACACTGAGGATGGTCAGTGAGCGTCACTTGCCCTTTTCTCAAGAGAAGGAGCATAGTCTGAACACACAGAGCCATAGGAGATCCTGAATCCTGGGTTCTGATCTTAGTTCCACGGCTAGTTTTGCTCGCACATTGGAAATGTTACTTGGTTGCATGAGCCTCTGATTCTGTGGCAGTTCCTTCATAAGTTCTTCCCTTAAAGGCAACACAGACACTACAGGAATAAGGACAGAAAAACAACAATACTTTAAGCAAAAGAAGCTGTGTGTCACTTAATGATGATAATGATGAAGGTAGGTCCATTGATGATATTGTTACTGATCATGAACTCAATAAATATTTCTCAGACCTATGTTGGGCCTTGGGATGAATACGAAAAAGGTAAACTGCATTGAAGATACTTAAACTTAGTCAACTCGACTCAAGTAGAAAACAGTAACGAGGATTTAGAGAAGTCAAAGAAAGCTGCAAAAATAAAAAGATTCCCTTTCATGCAAATGGGTCTAACCCTATGGACCTTTAGTGGTAGGCCTGCCGTGAAAGATGGAATCAAGATCCAGATCCAGAAATACTTCTCGGGAAGGAAGGGCTCTGTCATTGGAAGTTCTTTGGTCAACGAAGGGCCCAAGCACAGAGGTTCACTGGACTGAAATAACCTTTGGGGATCCTGCTGGCTCTTAGGGTATTTGAGTCTATGAACAACTTGGGGTCCAAAAGGAGAAGCTGGACAAAAAAGCACGTGAAATTCTTGCACACAGCACTTCCAATCCCATTGAGGGATCGTGTGGTCTAACATGTTAGACGGTCAGATAAATCCAAAGTGTACCTGCTGCCTTTTCCTCTCCGTCTCTTGAACGGAATTCTTTCTTCTACTATTTCAGGTAATTCCAACATTTAAGTGTTTTCTTGGTAGGGCAAATGCCCTTTAGGATAGTAGACAACACAAAGGAAAAGGCAAAACTCCTATACTTTGAATGATCGGTTTAAGGAGCATCACAGGTTTTAAAAGAGATGTTTAGAAGTCATCTTATCAAACACTCCCCGCATGTCTAAATTCCTTCCGTATCTTCCCTGATTGAGTGGTTGCCAGATCTCTGTTTGAACCCGACCTTTGAAGTCCATTTGATTGTAGGCCATTCTAATGGGGCTCAAGAATAAGCAAAATGTACACATACAAAACACATCAGAAAGTATAGTACCAGAGTATAAAGAAAGGACATAAAATTAATCAGAATTTTTAAAAGTCAGAATGATAGTAAATTTTAAAACTATCGCCTCCAGTTTGAGGTGGTACCACTTATGACACACGGTACAATAAAGAGCGTAGGTGAAGTTGTCGCCGATTCCGGGATCTTTTGCATCCATGTGTGAGCCTTACAGGGTGGGCTGGGAAAGTGTAAGAATAGGGACAGGGGAAATAAAAAGGGTACAGGTTGCAAATAAGGAAGGAACAAATATTAATACTATGGAGCTTTGGGCAGGGCTGGGGTGTGGTATGTGTTTGGAGTTGCTTGTGTGATGTGAGCTGGGGCAGAGTTGCAAAAAGCGGTGCAAAGCTGATGATGATGTCGGACAAGAGAGAGGGATCAGTAAGGTGACTGAGCAGAAGGAACAGAGGGCTTAGGTGGAGGAGGAAGAAGAGTTTAGGAATGAAGGAGAAAGGAGAGGCCCAGCACAGCGGCATGTGCCTGCAATCCCAGCTGCTTGGGAGGCCGGGCTGGGACAATTACTTGAGCCCAGGAGTTCAAGACCAGCCTGGGCAACACAGCAAGACCCCATCTCTAAAAAAAGAAAATATAAAAAAAAGAAAGGGGAGAAATATGAGAGCAGTAAGAAAAATTTAGAGGTAAGGAGATGCAAAAAGAGAGCCTACAGGGAGGCCCAAGATATCTGGGACATTTCTAAGATCATCTCAAGGTCTCAAGAGGAAATAAGAGGTGGGAAGAAGGGTCAGTGTTGAGGGGGAAGAAGGATGCAAGGCATTGAAGGGTCTTCTGAGATAGAGAAACAGAATGAAGGCCACGCTCATCATAACACTTGGTTTCTCCCCTTCTCTGACTAGCTCACTTCTCAGGGAAGGGTAGTGAAGAGTACCTTTCTGGCTGCAGGAGATTGTTAATTCATTGGAAATCTCTGAATCCACCAAATGTTGACTGAATGCTTCCTATATGCTCAGATATGTGACAGAAATGGAAATCAAAATATTAATAAAAAATCCATGCTATAAAATGTCCCACAGTAATCTGAACTCCTTACTGTTGGTCAGTTATACAATCATTTGCTCAGGAACTACCATTGGCCAAAGACCATGGTAAGTGTCAGGAAACCAAGTGGGATGACACTGGGCCTACCTAACGGAGGACACAGAGTAAGTGGGGAAGGGGAGAAAGACAGACATGTGTAAAACTCCTGCAAAGGATTACAGTGTGTCGTGCAGAAAAATAGCAGAATATCCAAAATAGTGTTCCCAGTTTTTACGTTTTTAACAGAAAAGACATGTGAGTCCCCAAGCTTTTTGGCACCAGGGACCAGTTTCATGGAAGAAAATTTTTCCACAGACGGGGTGTGGGTGGTTTTGGGATGATTCAAGCACATTACATTTATTGTGTGCTTTATTTCTATTATTATTACATTGTAATATACAATGAAATAATTATACAACTTATCATAATGCAGGATAGCGGGAGCCCTGAGCTTGTTTTCTTGCAGCTAGATGGTCCCATCTGGGGGTGATGGAAGACAGTGACACCCAAAGTGTGTTGCTTATGTCCAGTCTACTCCGTAATCTCGTTTTTGTTTCTGTCACTGCAGAAAACTCTGCTTCACAAAGATAGGATGTTGGAAATGGAAGTGGGCTTTTCAGTGCTTTTGTGGCAATCTCAGGATATTCCGCCTTGACTTTAATCCAGAACCTGTGGAAATTCGAAACTGTCTCAAACATACTTTTAAGGCCACTGTCATTTGTGACCTCAAGCAGTTGATCCTCTTCTAGCACAGACAAAGTTGATTCACCTGGCTTATTCGCGAATGGGTCGCAGATCCGTTCCTTCCCAGTTCAGGGGTCTTTTGTGGTTGGGAAGTAATGCCCAAACTCTTTTGAAAGCTGAGATATGTGGTCATGCACCAGCTGGGAGAAAAAAAGGCCCTGGCTCAGTCTCTTTCAAAATCTCTGCTCATGTTTGAAACATGTCAAAAATCCCAATGTTCACTTGTCACCCCCATAATTCCAGTTTGTCTTTGAATGCAGCCACTTTATCTGCCGACTTGAACACAGTTGTCGTTCTCCCCCGAAGTGACAGATTGAATTCGTCGAGCAGGTTGAATATGTCACACAAGTAAGCAGGTTTTGTGACCCATTCTATGTCACTGAAACATGCTGTCAGCAATGAGTGTTTTTCTAAAAGAAATTTCTGGAGCGGCTCTCATAACCCAAAAACTCTGGCCAATGATCGACCTTTAGAAAGCCATCTCACTTTTGTGTACAAAAGAAGACATGTGCTCTGCATCCGTCTCCTCACAGAGCTGCGTGAGCAGACGTGAGTTATGGGCATATACTTTAATGTGGCTGATAATTTTACTCGCATCCTGCAAAACATTGTTTTTTCATGTGACATTTTTTGGCTAGCCAGCATTTCTCCATGGATGACACAGTGCACAGACTCACATTCAGAAGTGACCACCTTGACCCAAGTAGTGAAACCAGAAAGTTGTCCAGTCATGGCAACTGCTAAGTCTGTGCATATAAAGACACAAATGACCAATTCAGTTTTCCTGATATGTAATCATTCAAAGACTTAAATAGTTCTGCAGCTGTGGCATTGGTTGGCAACAAAAGTGCACATAACATATCCACATGCACATCCTCCTGAAAAATATATCACACAAAAACAAGCATTATTGCCTTGTTGTCAACATCAGTAGAATTGTTAACCTGGGTTGCATACCATGGTGACTCATTAATCCTAACAATTGTGCCTCAATATCCTCTGCTATTTCATCAGTTCGTCTAGTTATGGTGCTGCCAAAAGAGAACACATGCCACTTTTTGAACTGCAGCCTCTCCTGAAAGTTCATGGCCAATGTCCTTAGCAGCAGGCAGGATCAGCTCCTCACCAACAGTAAAGGGCTTCTTAGCTTTAGCAATGCGGTAGCCACTAAGAACGATACTCTCAGTGCAGACACCTTTGATGAAGTGGTGGCCTTCAATAATTGCTTCTGTTCTTCGTGTTCACTTTTTTTCTTTTGAAAAACTCCAAAGGCTTCTCTTCTAATGCAGGGTATTTGGTCTCCATGTGGTGAAGCGGTTTTGAAGGTTTCATGGCTTCATTGGATAACTGGTCGCCACATACTATACAAAGCAGGCTTGGAGAATGTGACTCACCTGTTGCAATGAGCCTGTAATTTAAGTAGGACTCTTGGTACTTTCTTTTAAATGCAGCTTTCATTTTGTTGGCAGTCTTAGAGCCTTCTGCTGTCTCATCATTTGGTCTTTCCCTGTTTGCAAAGAAGCTCTCCAACGACGTTTGTTTTTTACTCATTTTTGCCAGGGTTAGCTTGTGGGCTTTCCAAAACTGTGACTGAGACTAGGGCTCAATGCAGGAAGGAGGAGTGGATGGAAGTGGTAAATAAAATAAAGGGTGGGCCATTCATGGACTAAAATAAGTGTCAGATTCTGACTTAAAGCCTGCCACCAGATACAGCTGTACAGTTGAAGCACCTCAACTCACTTGCCACTATAAAGCCTGCCACCAGAAGAAGTTTAATTGTCATTTGCCACTCACTGATAGGGTTTTGATATGAGTCTGCAAACGATTCATTTATTTATAGTCTCTGTGCAGTCAAACCCATCTGCTAATGATGATCTGTATTTGCAGCCACTCCTCGGCACTAGCATCACCGCTGCTCCACCTCAGATCATCGGGCATTTGATTCTCATAAGGAGCGTGCAACCTAAATCCTCGCATGCAGTTTACACTAGGGTTCTCACTCCTATGAGAATCTAATGCCACTGCTGGTCTGACAGGAGGCAGAGCTCAGGTGGTGATGTGAGTGATGGGGTGCGGCTGTAAATTCACTTGCTCACCCGCTGCTCACCTCCTGCTGTGTGGCCTGGTTCCTAACAGGCCATGGACTGGTACCGGTCTGTGACCCTAGGGTTGGGGACCACAGCCATAGAGAATCAGGAGCAGCCAGTCTGTAGGAAGTTTCTTCCTGACCTGAGAATGCCAGGGGGTATTCCTCAGCCCCAGTGTTTAGACAAAGGTGGTGGAGGCTGAACCTAGAAGACCCCCGGGGAGTGGGTGGGGAGCCAGTCTGGGCAAGAGAGTGGCTTTACTGCTCAGGGAAATAAGGAGGCTGGGAATGGAAGGAGGAAGCCTCCTACCCAAGACTTTTCTCCTGTAGACCCCACCCACCCTGACCAGTGTGGCCAGCTCAGTGGCTATGGCCTCCACCATGGCTAAGCCAGAAAATGGCCTCTTTGGAGCCCCTCTGACGACCCAGCTTTCCTGCACCCTTGCTTTTCAACTCGGGCTCACAGATGAGCCCAGCTCCTCTCCTCCAGCCTAAACGCCTCTGTTTCGGGGAAGCATTTGCATTTTCCTTGGCACAGGTACAGCTTGCTGAATTCTTTTAGGCCATGCCAATTACAACAAGCCTTAAAATTGCTGAGCCAAGTGGTTTCTTCAGAGATCTGCTTACATTCCCTCCCTGAAAAGAGCAGGGGGCCCGCTTGGTGTAGACTCTGCATACACAAAAAGTGCACGTCTCACTTTCAAGGTGGAGTGGACATAGGACGCTCTTGCTAAAGAGGGGATGAGGGGGCGACCAATTTTCACCTTGATTTTACATCACTTGATTGGGTTTCACTCTGTTTTAAGAGGATGGACAAGATAGCTCGGGGTCAGCTCCCTTGAAGACTGTCTTGAGAAAGGGCTAGAGAGGTTTTTAGTGCAAGCCCCATGGGATCTCTAGTTGGCAGAAGAATTTATATGTGTCCGTACCCTGTCTCATTCCTGAACTTCCACTGGGTTCAGGGTTCAATATTGCAACTACATTCTTATAAGTTTTGGCTTTGGAAAGATGATGGAATCAGTGCATAGATGACTTTTGATTTTTTATAGTCCTAGAAGAACATTTGGGCAACAATAATCCAATTCCAGAAGGGATTATTCTGAAATTCTTTTTTTTTTTTCAGATTCTGAAATCATTACACCATGATTTTTCAATAAACATACCTCTCTGTTTATTTTCTATCATGCTCACATTAGAATGCATAACATTCCCCAGCTTAAGAGACGACATTGAGGGGTATTTTAATGAGAGCAGGTCAAGCAAAGGTATAGTCAGTTTGGAATTAAATATTATCCATGAATAATGAAGAAATCATGTAATCCACGGCAGATCTCTGAGAACTGACCACTTTGGAGAGGCACCTGCAAGAGCAGCCAAAGAGTGTCCTTCCCACAACAAAAAATTGTCACAGAAATGTGTCCTCAATTCCTGGCATCGACTCACGGCTAACTAAGGCAGTGGCATTGCAGGCCCATGCTCGAGTCTGAGGGCATTCTCCAGATCGGCAAAAGCGGCTCACTTGAAAAGAAAAATTCAAACTCATTCTCATAGGCAAGATGCCCTGCATGTGTCCAGAGATATGAGAGCAGCCACTCAGAACTGAACTTTACCACGCAGACAGAAACTAGAGAGTCATGAGGTTAAAACTGCCATTTTTAACTTGGAAGACAAGAGAAATCAGAGCAAATCTCATTTGCAGATGAGTAAATACATTCTAGGAACCTACGTGCTTCTAACATCCTCATCAAAAACCCTGGCGTTATGGGCTGGAGGGTCTCTGGTGAGTCCTAAGAGTGGGCTCTGCCAAGAGCCCCCAGCACCACTGGACCCAGAAGCTTTCAGCCCCCACGAGGCACTTGACAATCAGAAGTAACCGAATCTCCATGATTTGGGGGAAAATTTACAAATGGAAATTTGCCTGGCTTAACTACAAGGATGCTGACTTTTCCGTGCCAACTAATGAATGGTAGATATTCCCATTTCCATACCAAGAAGAGAACGAATATCTTAGGTAAAAGCAGCCTTCAGTGTGGGAACCCAAATGGGGTTGTGAGAAGAGTCAAGTTGCTTGTCTTTAATTAAGAATACAGCTGGATTCAAGAGCTGCACATCTTCAGGGGGTTTCCCAGGTCCTTGGCCAGGGACCAATCTGGGTCCTAAAAAGAGGAAGTCCCCTGGGCCCAGGTAGATATCTAAAGAAAGAGCTTTAGTTGGCTGGGCTTTGTTTACCAAAAGAATATTTTCTCCTGTTCTAGAGTCAGCAATTGTGCTCCCAGGTAATCTGAGAGGCCCACAGGGAGACCGAAGAGAGACAAGCCCAGTGGTCCCATACCAAAGCCTTTAAGGTTGACGGCCGCTAAGATGCCACCTTCACTACATTTGCAAATGCCCACCGTTTGGGAGCAACAATGAACAGAGAACTTAATTAAAAGTCATTTCCCATTTCATAGTTAAAGCAAAGGAAACCTGGTCCCAGAGCCTTGGATGTATGAGTAGGAAAATGGTGACAAACAGAGTGAGGGTGAGAACTAATTTAAAACATTAAAAGTCACTCAGTACCCTAGTGGTGCAGGATATTGCCATGGCATATTCTGTTGAATTTTTCCCTCCCAATTCTTTGCAGAATTCTCCTCACTTCTGTGTGCAGTGAGCCCCACTTACTAAAACAACCTAAGGATTAGACATTATCACCATTGAACAGTTGGGAAAGAGCAGTGCCAATGGGACTCATACAACGGCATCGTCCCTCATGGAAGTGCAAACCTGTGTCCACTACCCTATTTCTGATCTTGACTCACCCTACATAGGGTCCTACTCCTCCATAATGGTAGGTTATGGGGGAAAGTTTGCACAGCCAACAGGCCACTGTTGCTTCCTGCTTGTTTCTCAGCAAGAGAAGTGCAGAAAGTTCAGTTGCTCCCATTGGCTGCTGGACAAATGCCCAGTTGCTCTCTGGGGAAACCTGATCGTGACTGTGTCATAGTTGACTCCTCCCTCCACCATGCCCCTCCTTTGCAGCTGCTTGGTTGCCAAGCTCTGTCCATTCTTTCTCCATTGTATTTCTTGAATTAGTCCCTTTCTTTTATTCCTGCTGCAGTTATCCTTGGTGAAGTTTTCATTTTTTTTTTTTCCTCCACTGGACTACTGCTGTATCTTCCCACTTGGTTTCTTAATACTAGCATGTACCCGCTGTAATCCATTTTACACATGACTTTTAGTTCAGTCTTCCTAATGCACGCTTCTGATCATGTCACTCTTCTGCTCAAAAGCTCCAGGTGATGCTCTGTTGCCTACTGGTCACAAGTGATTCTTCATTGCCTCTAACCAAAGTCCAGCAAATAAATGGACAGCTTTATTTGTTGTCAAAGCTGTTGTCGACAAAGATTAAATTGTCCAAAGACTCCCATGCTACCCTATGAATACAGGACTGAGACCCACAAAGTTACTCGAATTTCAAGTAGCCCATGCACCAGGGGTAAATATCCCCTGTCATATCCACATGGGTTTCTCTCCCGTCCATCCTCCTTCCTTGTCACAATCAAAATGTCCTTTCCAGGGTCTGCCCTGAATTACCCCTTAAGTTCTTGGATGCTTCTGTCTTTAACTACCATTTGTTTTAATAGCAAGTTCCACTCTCGGAAATGAGACTAGCAAAGTAAAAAAGAAACAAGCAACTCCCAAGAAAAACACCCGCGGATGACAGCACATTGAGTTAAGAAAGGCTGAAATGGGAAGCAAGCGGATGGCTGTGTGTCTCTCGTTTGCTCGACACCCTACATCTCAGGGCCATAATCATCTATGAACTATTATCTTGATTGGGATGGGTATTTCTCTGCTGCACTTAGGCTCCAGTTACTCAAAACATAAGTATTTATTACATAGCACTGCAATTCGACTGTAATAATAGTCCGTGATGATGGCAATAGTCTAATGGAGAAGCATGCTCCGATAAAGATCCTTGACCATCAGAGAGATGCCTAAAGGTTGTAAAAAGCAACTTGGAGAATAACCATAGAAAAGCTGCTCAGTGGCTCTCCCCATCATTGAAACATTGTCATTTCTGAAGTTGAATGCGATAGAGGCTAGGAGTGGACATTAACTCTTCACTCAGAGAGACAGAACACACTGGGCAACATGCAATTCTGAAGATTCCAGTTCTAGAGAGTGTCTTTTTTGTCGTGTGTAAAAGATGGACATAAGGGGTCTCCCTCCATATGAGGCCTGTGACAGCCAGCAGTCATTCCCCTATCTCCAGAAGAGCATGGACCCTACCAATAATAGACTAGGGAGATGAGAAGTGAAATTTTTATTAAAAAGAGAAGAGAAGAAAAGAAAAAATGAAAGAAAATAAACGAAACAAACTCTGGAGGACAACTTACAATTTTGCCTAATATCTTAACCATACTGCACAGCTGGGAAGTTCTTCGTGAGATCTAACCTGCATTTCTTCTGTTGTTTCTGTTTGTTTATTTGTTTACCATAGATTGTTTCTAGCCTCTTTGCAGAGAAAGACTCACAGCTCTTCCCAGCTGGCCGTTTGGCTTGACTAACAGAGCGGTTCTAAAGCCATGGTTAAAACGTCTGTCCCCCAAAAGGGCCACTGAGCTTTGCTCCGCAAGACAGCTACCAATCACACGTCTAGACTGACAGTCTTGCTACACATGTAAGAGAAGTCAGGCGGTGAGTGTAGATGCCATCATCGCCACCACTTCTATCGACTAAGAAAAATACAAAAGCAAGACTCCTGCCTACTCTGCAACCCCACCAAAGGGTCAGACACCTGGAATGAACCCGTATCCCCCATTCACTGAAGAGGACACTCAGCCAGGTCAGTGGGGGCAGTGACACATGACATGCATCTCGTGCTCTCGCCCTCATGTGGTGCTTGTCTCATAAAACCATTTTGTTTCCTGGGGGTGGACATGAGGTTCTTTAGTGAGATTTTCAACATACAGTTGTACCCTAACTTTCTCCTTATACATCTATAATTTCTTACGTCTTATAAAATAAAATGTTACTATTGATTTAAAAAAAAAAAGCACAAAGGGGTGACAGCATAAAAAATAATGGGACTTCATAGGCTACAAGATTTTCCACATTTTGCTAGAACCTGGCTTTTGTCTCCACCAGCGCCCTGGAGGCCTGGGGTTTTTAGGTGGCCTAGCATACAAGTGTCCTTAGAACCTCAGTGTTTGGCGAGAGTCATCTTGAAGGCTAGATGGAAGAGGTTAGAGCAGAGACCCGTCCAATCTGTGTTCACTTTCCTGTTTAGAACTACCTGGGGCGGGCTGCTTACCATCTGCAAGCCTTGGTTTCCTCACCTGTAAAATGGGAATAATAAGATGGTATCTCCCACAGGACAACTGAGAAAGTTTATTTAAAATGGGATGAACCCTGAACACAATGTCAGGCACCTAGGGCATTAACGGTGGCTCTTGTTTCTAATATTACCACCGTCATCTCTGGACATAAAGTAGCAAAGACAGAGTGGGAAAGAGCTCTGAGCAAGTGGGCGAAGAGCTGCCGTCCCCTGGTGCTGCCCCTGCCCCACTGTGGAGGGTGCAGAATATTTCTCTCATTCGCCAGGTCTCGGCTCTTTCCCAGAGGGAGCAACGTGGCGGTACAATAAAGGCTGCCTCCTGCAAGACAGCCCCCCGGGAGCCGAGCCTGGATGCAGAGGAGATGTCTCTGTCCGGCATTCCCGTCGGGCTCTTCTCAGCCAGCTCCTGGGGTGCACACAAAGACCCATTCAGGGTGGCTGGAGTTCTGAAAGCCGGCAAATGATTCGAGGGGCTGTGACAGGGGTGGACAGGCAGCACGGTGCCTGGCACCAGCCCGCTGGCACCGCCCAGGCAAGTGGGTGTGGAGGGCTCAGGTCTGCAAAGAGGCTACACTCCATGTTTTCCCTCGAATTCCTTTCTCTGACGGTGGTCCAGGGCATCTAGGACACCAGCTGCCATGGCTGGAATGGGATGACCTCCCTGGAGAAGGCTGGGAACTGCCCACCCCCCACCCCCCGACCAGTGGCAGCCCAGTAGGCAGGATATCAAGGGGAACAGGCCGTTACTAACTGGCCTGCCATTTCTAAAGTGTCTCTTTTTGGGAAAAATGACTCTCAGAGTTTCCCACCCCGAGAAGGTACTAGCTGCTGCATGGAAGTGAGAAATAAGAAGCCAAATTAATACATAATAGCCAACTGTTATTCCACGGGACTTAGAAGGTCACTTCATGCCTTTTAGCCTCAGTTTTCCCATCTGTATAATAGGGCTGTCTAAAACAATATGTTGGAATTCAAAGAGTAGCTGCTAGGAAAGAATTTCTAGGTAGTAGTTAGTTTATTTTCTTTGAGCCAGCAAGGAGGCCCTTGCCATAGCCTTCCTCTATGTGGCCACCTGCGACACCTGGAGAACTACCAGTCTAGGACTCCAGGCAGCATGGCTCTGTGGGCAGCCCCCAAATACATCGTATCTGATGCATCAGGGATGTGCCAATTCTGCAGCACTCTGAATGTTGGAACAGAGAGGCTGCCTAAAGAGCCATGGCCCTTGGATGCAGAAGAAAATAGGATTCCCTCTTTTACCCTTTCCTTCCTAAATCTACAAGAGGCTTTCCCAACAAGGTGACAATTAAACACAGAACAGAAAGCTTGGCCCCTTTTTGCCACCCGGATTGTTAAGACATTTCCTGTGAGACAACAGCGTTTCCCAAATAACTCAACTCAGAAGGACTGAAATGATTTCCTATGATCCAAAGATGTTTGTATGTCAACTAATCTAGCTGCCCACCTTTCCTGGAATGCGCTGACTGCATTTATTCATCTAGATATCTCACATCCAATGATATGATTCAGTACAAGCATCACCTCCTCCAGGAAGCCTCCTTTGTCCACCCAGCTTAAATTAGTGCCCCTTCACCATGTTCCCACAACACCCTGGACACGCCTCTATCTTAGCCATCAGGAAATTATACTGAAATTGTCTATTTGCCTTTGCTTTCTTGGCGGTCAGGCACTATTCTTTATTAATCTTTATAACTCCAGCATCTAATATAGTGCTGGTGCAATGCAAGAGCTTAATAAGTATTTATAGGTTTATTGAACTAACTGGATGTGTATTTCTGTTTAGATACGTTGCTAGCATAAACCCTCACTTGTGTTCTCTAAGAGTATCCCATAATCTTTGCTCTCAGGAAGTTCTATCTCATATCTAACCCAATTTTCTCCTGCATGCACACATTTCTATTTTTTCTAACCTCAGGAGACCACAGCTGGTCACCATCCTCATTCTTATCAGAGTAATAACAGAAATTGCTACTGTCACTCATCATTTTTTTCTCCCAGGTCAGTTTTATTTTGGGGGGCTTAAATAAGGAGTGAACTTTCAGAATCTCAGCTCCAACGGTTTTTCCTTTTAACAGACAAATAAAAAAGGACGTTCAAGAAGGATTTTGACCAGATAGAGTCTGCTTATTTCAACAAGCTTTTGTGAAGCACCTACTGTGTGCCAGGCTGTGTGTGATGGAGAAGGGATGAATGCATAAGCCCCTGCCATCAAGAGATCTTCAACCTAAAACAGAATAACAGGGACAGTTAATTTAACTAATAAACAGTAGCACTCCACTTTCTTGTGGTCCCTTGGTGAGAATCACCAACTTTTGTGGAGTATGTAGAAAAGTTCAGAGGGGGGAAAAAAAAACAAAGTTTCCAGTTTCTGAGCAACATGGGAGAAACTGAGTGGCCCAGTCAGGGAACATGTTGGGGACACGTCGGACAGTCCATTCGAGGATGAGTGCCACGGGTCTGTTGACATTTCGAAAGAAACCCATTTACATTTTCACTGCTAAAGAGAGAATGGCCTACACTGACCACACATCCAGAAAGCTGGCAGCAACCCCAAGCGGGCAGGCTCCCTCCTTCTGGCCAAGGAGCTTAGGGTCTGCGTGACTTAAGGCAAGTCATCCGGGGACATTTGGGATTCTGATGTAGAGAGCCAGTGGAGGCGGTACAGATAAGGTCCAGACAGACATCTGGCAGCCTAAATAACATCTAGTTGGTCTGAGGTTTGGCCTCTGGCTCCTGCTGGGAGCCTAGGGCTGTAGACTGGGAAGCCTGCATTTGGAGCTGGTGACAGCAGGTGGCGCAGGAGAGCAGAAACCAACGGGCAGTGGGCCCTGAAAGAAAGCGTGGTGTTAATTCCACCCCAAATAGGGGGACTATGGCCATGAAAGGCAAAGGAGACCATGCTTTCCTCGCAGGCCAGAAAAAGATCAATTGCCTGGATGGAGCATAGAACCAGATATGGCCATTTCTCAGGTAAAGAAAAGCCAAGGTGGGTCCTCAGAGGTTTGGATAACATCCCTATGGCCTGGGATTTTAGGATTTTAGGAAACGTGCGAAGAAAGTGAAAGAGAAAAACAACACATGCATTAACTCCAGGAACAAGATAGAACTGCTAGAGTTGAAAGGCTCAAACCACTTTGAACTCTTAGCTGATGAGCAAGGTATAATTCCCCAAATAGCCTTCCTCCCTCCACCAACAAAACAAGAAGAAAACAACAATAACAACAAAAAACCTCATCTGCTATGGTTGATAAAGCTCTGGAAATCAACATTTTCGAACAAATGGAAATGTATCCACATCTTAAAGCTACTAGAAGCAGCCACCTTCTTAATATCTCCTAACGGTATGATTACACCATTAGGGGAAGAGAGCCGAGAGAAAGTTCTCCTCCCACATATGCCCAAAGTTCCTCAGTTGCTGTGCCCAAAGGGGCAGAAACATGGTCCTACTTACCTGTTTATGAAACACCGTAAGTTGAAGAACTTTAAGCAGCTGAGGATTCTAAGCACTAGAATAAAAGCACCGTATACAAGATCTGAGACAACATGTCTCCTCTAAAAGATAACATTCAAAAGCAGTAAACTGCTGAAATGTGCAATAGGGAATTTTTCCTCATACACTTAAACAGTATGGGTTGGCTTGGGGATCAATCTTAGGGAATGCAGGGAGTTTCACTTATTTTTCCATTTGGTTTACTTTCATGTTGTTACTTCTCTCATGGGAAGTCGATGCCTAAGCTCTGATGTATATAAATCAATTTCCAGTGTTTACTTAAGTACATATACACATACTATAGCAAAATGTTGCTTTGCTTGAAATATCGTTGAGACATTTGATGCCTTTGTTCTCAATCAATATTCTGCAAAAATTATCTGGGTTCACTGCTCAACCAGGACAGAAGGTAGGTCTGGAGTCTGTTCCATAAGCTACCTACCACCTGCCAACTTGATGGGTCCTCACGTCACAGATGTCCCAATAGCAAAAGGTATAAGGGCTATGCAATCTAGGCTCCAACTTGGGGCAATGACAGTGCAGAGAAAGGAAAGCTGAATTCCCCGTGGGTGAGATCGGAAAGGCTCCCCGGAGAAGGATGTTGGAGTCGTTTTATCCCTCTGTGCCTTTGGCAGGCTGTTTGTTCTGCTTGAAATGCCCCTCCTAATCTCCCATCATCTTCCTTTTGGGGCAATTTCTGGTCTTTTTCAAGAATAAGTCCTGACTTCATCTAGAGCTTTCCCTGATCAGCACTTTGCCCCTTAGAAATGTCGTGCAAATCTCAACCCAAATACACAACACAGGAATGATGCTCCTGTCTCCATCACGTTTATTGTAATTCTCACTCACCAGCTGGGAGACTCCTTTTTTTCTGCTTCTTAGTGGTTTCCCAGAGCCTTCTCCCCTAAGTAGAGTTGTCAGATTAAAACAGAACTGCCCAGTGAAATTCAAACTTCAGCTAAACAACGAATAATTGTTTAATATGTGTCTCAGATATTGTATATATTGTGTTTGCAATTGTGAACAATGGCAGTCTTACTCCTGAGATCACTGAGTTTGTGCCTCGCTGCGCCTCCCTGCCCAGGTGGCTGCAGGTGCACTTTCTCCCCGCCGGCCTCTCTCCCCGGCCTCCGGAAGAAAGGGGCCCCCCTTGCACACACTTCCAGCAGGCTAGAAAAGTCACCTGACGTTAGTTTCAGATCCATTTTGTGGGTTTTTTTCCCTCCTGTATTGGGTGTATTTATTCAATATAAATGAAGTTTAAGTGTTTCAATTCAATATAACATCACTTGTTCAATTAATTGTTAAATAGGAGGTTATCACTTATTTTCATTTAAATGTGGCTTAATGAATTGTATGACTATGACACTTTGCAGTCTGTTACATCCACGTTTAATTTCAAAGTATGGCAGGCTGGATGTCATGACATTTACCTTTTTTCCTGCCGGCTCTTTCTACCCCTTCTCTTCTGGAAGAAGCAAAGGAGCTCCAGCTGGGAAGGTAGGAATCTGCAGAAACATAACCAATCCCATCCGAGGGCCCGTCTTTGTGAACCAACTTTAAGCTAACGTCGCCCGCTTTATTTCACTACCTTAACAAATGGAGCTTTAAAAATGAAAATAGAAACATCTTGGCTTCCTCTAACAAATCCCTTCCACCAAGACTAACATTCTTTCCACTTACATCCCATCTCCCAGGGTAAAAAATTGCAACAAGGATAATTTACAGCACTGTTGCCCTACTTTTTTTCACTTCATGACACACACAGGAAATTATAATAATTGCATGATAATTGCATGACTGGGGTAAGTTGAAAAGAATTTGTGAGCTTCCATATGAGGCTCAGCGATAAAATTAATTAATATTAATTAAAATTAATAAAATCATTTTAAAAATATAAAATGTTATGAAAGATACTAAATATGGCATTTGTATAAAAGTTCCCAGTAAATCCTCTTCAATTTAGGAACACCTAATATCTGATTTTAAAAGGTAAAGAAAAAATCACATATGCCTTCTAGAAAAAATTAAATCAGAAACAAATCTAATATTTTATACTGCAGGCAAAGCAAAGAACTTCACTGTTAAAAAACAAATCATTACTAAAAAGTAATCGAACTAATACCAGTACATTTTAACAAGAAGATCCAGGGAGTAAAATGTAGTTTTAGCTGCCCAAGAACCCTTTCTGGTGGCTGGGGCTAGTCATAGCTTTTCATATACCTAAACAGTCATTACAGAAGTTAGGGAGTTTGTAGACAAAGCCATCCAATGAATGTTCAAATAGAATTGAAAATTTCTAAATAGTTATCAGACTGATTTTTACATGCTTTTCTGCATTAGGAAACGTACAGTCATCAATATCTCAGGACACACCTGGACACATTCCAGGCTCCCCTACACCACACTGCTCCCGTGGAAAGCTCTGTCTTACAGAAAGAGATCACCATGTGCTTGTGTTCTGGCACATTTTAAATGAATGGATACCAAAGAAGAGAAATATTTTTATTTTTTAGCTAAACGAAAATCTTCCCCAAATGTTAAGGATTATAGGACATGAAGGTAAATCACCCAAGGAAAAAACTCAGGGATGCCCTGCCCTCCTCCTGGCCAGCCTCGGTGTGCGGAAAGGGCCCGCACAACCATTCCATTCTTTCACACACACTGATTTGCGGTGGGATGCCAGGCACTGGGTAGGTGCTGCAGAGAGAAAAAATGCAAACACTTTGACCCTACGTAGGAACAGTTTACAGTTGGGGGAGTGAGACTTACACATCGACAGAGACACAAGGGAATCTATAGTATACCATCATCAGGTTCATGGTAAGAGTCAGTCGTTCTTAAGATTCAGGGCCTCTTCTCCACCCGTCCCCAATTTATGCTCTAACCAGACACACATGATTTTGCAAAGTATCTTGCTGCCTTTCTCTGGAATAATTCTCTTTTCCCCAAGAATTTGCTTTAAGTGTGACTCTTAAGAGTGTTTTTCTCCTACAGCAGACTATGCCACTGTTCTCCCCACTCTCAGCTAGCCCAGATGGTTTCAGAGCTTGAGAAGGGGGCATGGCACCCCCAGTTACCATTTTGTGGCTCTATTCCTTCATGCCTAGAATGTAAAACCCACACTGCTGGAGAACAGTGTTTAAGGAAAAAGAGTTTTCTCTACTCATCCCATCTTCTAGGCCTCAGCAGGGCTTCCTTGAGCAGATGACTTGGAAATTGTCAGCCAAACCTGTGCCTCTCAAGAGCCTGTCTCCTCTAGTTCCCACCTTAGAAGGATCACAGTACCGAGCTGTAGGGTTTTGCTGACTCTGTCATGGACGGGACATCCATCAGGGAGTCCCATCTGAGTCCCCAGCAAAACAGAATTAACTAATGTGTATAAATTAGCACCAAATGTCTCCTCCATGGAGAAATGCCAACACCATTCTTTCCTAGGACAGATAACTGACCATCCCCCAGCTCCCAACAGACTCTTTATTCATCAATGACCCAACCTCACCTCACCTTATGTTTACTTTTACAGTTCACCAAATGCTTTCAGATGCATATCCTCATTTGACCTTTGACATTTGGGAGGCAGATAATGTGGCGGTTTTATTTCCATTATATAAATGAGAAAAATGAAGCCCACAGGAGTTAAATGACAAGCCCAAGCCACACAGCTAAAATCCTGAAGGGCGAATTGTTGAACCTAGGTCTTCTGACTCTGAATCTAGTCCTGCAGTCCCCAACCTCCCGGCCATGGCCTGGTACCTGTCCGTGGCCTGTTAGGAACCGGGCCTCACATCACTGCCTGAGCTCTCCCCATTACCTCCCAGCCTCATCAGTGGAAAATTGTCAGGCCACAGAGCAGGAGGTGAGCAGTGGCCACAGCGAAGTTTCATCTGTACTCATCTGTATTTAGAGCCACTCCCCATCGCTCACATCACCACCTGAGCTCTGCCTTCTCCCACATCCATGCAAAAATTGTCTTCCATGAAACTGGTCCCTAGTGCCAAAAAGGTTGGGAACCGCTGCTCTATACCATTCATATCTAGCCAGAAGCACCAAGGAGAAAAGTTTAAGAAGACTAACATTGAAGGAGCCACCATGTCCCTTCCGTCTTCTCCCAACCTCCAACACGATTCACCAGAAATCTCTGACAAAAGTTTCATGAATGTCAGAGTCACCTTTGCTACACAGTTGATTCAGAGAAAAACTACATACACACATGCACACACACATTCATATATGTATAAAATGTATTCTCATCCCCGTATTCGAAACTCTTTACCATGCTCTACATTGTTCTTCTCAATGCAGTAAGTGCCTGGAACATAGTAGAAGCTCAATAACTCTTTGTTGAATGAATAAATGAATGATTATCTCTCTCATGGCTACATATTGTTTTTGCATCTCAGAATCGTTCTTTTGTTTCAGCCAGTCCCATCTCCTAGGTGTCCCTACCAACCTTGCTGCATTATTGGAACAGGCTCAGTGGAAGAGGATGCCATGTATGGCTAAATGAATCAGAGCCAGATAGAAATCAAACAACAGTCCCTGTTCTGATGAAACACAACCTATAAATTCTAGCTTCAGAGATGATTGGGGTAAATCAAGGCTATAATCCTTTGGGACACATAATTCTTTGAAACAGATATTCACATTTCATTTTATAAGTGAAGGGATATAAGCATAAGCTCAGAGAAATTAAGGAGCTAGTCAAAGATCACACAACAGGCAAGTGACAGAGGCAGAATTTGAACTCAGTCCTGACTGTTCAGTCTACTGTTATGTATCCACTGCCTGGTGTGGTAACTAGCCTCCCTGGTGCTTCTTCAAGGTGTGCTGTACATTCCACTTGGGGGCCTTTGCACTGGATGTTTGCTCAGCCTACAAGGCTCTTCCCCAGACATCTGTTGGATGATGCCTGACTCCCTCACCTCTGAGGCTTTGCTTCTATTTTACCTACTCAACGAGCCCTTCCTTCACCACTCTAAATTGTAGCCCATCCTTTCCCCCACTTCCATCACTCTATTGTCTAAGCAGATTGTCCTGTGGTATGGATTTTTGTCTCTTTTGATTCACTGATGCATCCTGAATACTAGGAATACTACCAGGAATATAGCAGGTATTCATGAAATGTTTGCTGAATTGAAGGAATAAATGAATGGTAGGCACTTGGTTGGTATTTATTGAATGAATGAAGAGTTGAGAGATCTTGCCTTATCTAAGTTGTCTTATGAATAGATTCCATGCATGCTCGGAATCTGCATGGTAGGCCCAGTGATACATAAGTGACCTCATTTAATCAGGGCCCAAATCCTTTGAGAGGGAGAATATATTCTCGTATTATAGATGAAGATATGCACCACTCAGAGAAATTAAATTGAATTAGCCAAAGATCATACAACTGGCAAGTTAGAGAGGCAGGATTTGAACTCAGTTCTAACTGCAAATCTCAGGGGTCATTTTATCCTGTCAAAGCACTTCTCAATGCACTTACACCTGGAGAGGTGTTGCCTCTGTACATGAAATTTTGCCCCTATAAATAGATAAGTTTTAGCCACTCAAAGTCAATACTATTTTCTCATTAGACTCAGGTTAAACTTAGAGCCTTCCATTACCGGAGATGAAGCTAGTTATTTCCTCTACTGTTTGGGAGCCAGGCAGCCATGCCTGTTGCTGAACAAAGTCTGATAATTTTCATTTCTAATCATTCAAAAAATTTAATTAGTATCATGGCCTTCATCAGGTGCACTGTGAATACAGCTGATGTCATCAGAGCTTACTTAATTGGTTTGAAGGGGAAAAAAGTTTTTATAGTCTGAATATGTCTCCACCGGTATAAGGGTGAAGGGCCTCAGGGGGTTGTGGAGCAGGAAAGAAACCAACTCAAAATCTGGATCCTGTGATTAAAGACGTTTTTTAATACTACCTGGGAAAGGTTTTTGAAAGTGCAATATCACAGAAATAAAAATATGTAAGTAAACAAGTGGCCATTTCAACCATTTTTTACAACTTTATTGAGGTGTATTTATGTACCATAGCATTCACCCACTGTAAGCATCCAAGTCAATGATTATTTATAAATTTACAGAGCTAGGCAACTATCAGCACAATCCAATTCTGGAACATGTATGTCACCCCTCAAAATTTCCTCAAGCCTGTCTGCAGTCAATTCCTTCCCGACTCTGCCCCTCCCCACACTTTTGCAATCCCAGGCAACCACTGATCTGCTTTCTTTGTCTATAAATTTGTCTTTTCTGGATGTTTTATGTAAGGGGAATTTGAACAGTATCCATTCTTTTGTGTCTAGCTTCTTTCACTTAGCATGTTTTCAAGGTTGATCTATGTCATAACATGCATCAGTAGTCCATATCTTTTTATTGTTGAATAGTATTTCGTTGTATGGATGTACTCCATTTTGCTTATTCTTTCATCACTTGATGGACATTTGGGTTGTTTCCACTTTTTGGTTATTATGAACAATGCTGCCGTAAACATTCATGTACATGTCTTTATGTAGACATGTATTTTCATTTCTGTTGGGTAGATTCTTAGCAGGGAAATCGGTAAGTTTTATGCTAAGTTTCTGTTTACTTTTTTAATACACTTGCAAACTATGGTCTAAAGTGGTTGTTTCATTTTACATTCCTACCAGCAATACATGAAGGCAACCACTGATTTTTGAAATTGCTTTAGATGGTAGAATTGAAAGTTTTCAACTTTTACGTTTGGTCTTTGAACTGTAACCTTGAAAGAAAACTGTGAAATACCCAGATCACACTATATAGTGTTAAAGAGAAGGAGTGATTGGAAATTAATTGAAATAAATGAAGTTTAGATAAGAGAAGGGATTTGTAGCAAATAAGTGCTCTCAGGGATAGTATTTTCAGCTTTCAATTGCTAGGAAATTAGATCAACCAATTAAATAAAACAACTCTCCATAAAGCTCAGTCAGATTTGCCATATAGATTGCTCATTTACCCACATTCGCTTTGAGATTTATATAACAAAGACATTGGTTTTGATTATTTTATTCTCCCTTCCTTTATCTCCATATCTTGGAGGGAAGGAACATTTTGGGGGGCTTCATCCAGTTTTAGAATTTACTAGGGAAGCTGGATTGACCTCACTTACATATGGGAAGCTCCAAATTGTTACCTTTTGTTTGTGATCTTCAGACAAAACTCCTCATAAGACATACATCACCAAGCTCAAGCAGTTAACTCCTGAGCTGCACATTTTGTTTGGGAATAAATTCAGGCTCTCTATTCCACAGTTCATTAGTTCATTCATTTATTCTGGAAAACATTAATATGCTCCTTGAAATACCGAGAGTACTAGGACATGGGCTGTGTTTTCAAGGGAGAAACAGACATGTCTGCGGTAAAGTATCATAAGTGCTCTCATCAAAATAAACACAGATTGGAGGGAGACGTCAGACACGAAAAAGGGAATAGCTTAGGGAAGTCATCACGCAAGAGGTAATTCTTGAGTTGCTGTGTTAAAGACGAGTAGGTCTTTGCCAGAGAGCCAGGCATGGGGTGAGAGGGCGGTCATTCTAGCTAAATGCTCTAGCAGGAGCAAAGACCTGGATTTGTGAAACAGCTGAGAGTGTTCTGAGAACTGCAAAACCCTTCAGTATGGCTGGAGCGCCCAAGGGACAACTGAGTAGACAAAGCAGGAGAGGAAGGCTGGCAAGGGTTTTATGTGTCTTGGGAAATAGACTAAGTTATTCTAGAGAAAATAAGAAGCCATTGTAGGATTTTATGCTGGATCTGATATTATGAGATTTGAATTTTCTTCAGTTTATTTTGAATGTAGTAAAGAAGATAATT
>RJWJ010016054.1:0-35079 GCA_004363605.1 Indri indri
TTGGGATACTTCGCTTAGTAGAATGCGTTCCAATCCTATCCAGGAGTATACAAGAGGTGCTATATCACCATTGTTTCTTAAAGCTGAATAGTACTCCATGGTATACATATACCACATTTTACTAATCCACTCATGTATTGATGGACACTTGGGCTGTTTCCACACCTTTGCAATTGTGAATTGCGCTGCTATAAACATTAAGAAACAAAGCAAAAGGAAACAAAGCGGTTAATCAGTCCGACTAATTGAGTTTCTTTTTGTTTTTCTTTAAACAATGCTAAGTAACTTTTTTAGCTGACTTAAAAAAAAAAGTCGGTAGCGCTTTTTGGTGACATATAAACACAACCAATGTTTTTCTCAGCCCAGAGTTAGTTTCTGGGGAAAAAAATAGATTCGTGATTTTATACCTCTATTATTTCCTTTAAAGACGCATAGGGTATGATTTTTCTGGAAGTAATCCGAACTTCATATAACTCTTATGTGAAATGGGAAGCCCTACCATATCAGCTTTCACATGAAATGGAAAGCCGCAGAGTAAAGGTTTTTCCTCCCTCTCCAAATAACTGAACAAGTATTTAAATAGCCTGATTCATAATTTAAAGCCAGGATGAAGCTCATTTTTCTAACCCATAAGTACTATGGACAGTGTTATATTTCAGTTCTTTTAAAATGTTATTTCTAGACAAAGTGAGATATAATTGATTAATTTCTAAATTACGTACATCTCTTGTTTCATTCTATTGCTCCTTTTTGGGGTCATTAGTATCTTCAAACAATAAATTATAATACGACTGAACATAATTTCGTTCATGTGTTTTTAAAATGTATTACTCGTGTATGTATGTTTATCTCATATGTATATTTGTTTAGTCCTCACTACAATGCTAATGATGGGGTTCAGGACACACTACCCCAAAATACGGCACCTCAGCATTTGAGAAAACAGCAGAAGTAAGACGATCACTCTCACTTTCCCTTCGCACTTCTCCCCGAGGCCTGTCGTAAGACCCTCTTTTGAGAGGGTCCTATACCCAGAGGAAAGGAATATCCTTATCTCGGAAGACACAAGGACACAGAGAAGAATCTGAACAAACTACCTTGCTACATTCCCCACAGTTTAGTGCTGTGAGATCATAGTTTCATATCCAATCATACTTCTCTAATACCATCCACTTCTCCGTCAAACCCAGAATAAAAATATACAGTTTTACCTCTTTCTTTGGGTCTTCATATCTGAAGGCTCTTGTGTCACATGATACTTATATTAAATGAATTTGTATGCTTTTCTCTTATTAATCTGTCTTTTGTTACAGGGGCCTCAGCCATGAAACTAGTGGTGGATGAGGAAAACAAATCTTTGCCTGCCCGACACTATACTGGAGTTTGGCAGATATTCTCATCTTATGTGAGTAAAAATGGAGGCACAAAGTGGAAAAGCATCCAAAGGCATGGGGAAAAGCCAATGTCCAAATCATGCAATTTAAATATTTTAATAACTTTTGTGGTGTTTTTATTGGAAAAGAGGCTTGTAGGAAAAATTAAGAGAATGTTTTGATATTAGGTGTCATTTAAAAATTGTCCAAGAGTTTCATTCTCACACTTTCTCTCTTTGTCCTCTTAGGTATCAATGAAACGTTCCTTTCGTACACATTGGTGCTTGCCAAACACAGCTGTATTTAGTTTAGTCCTTGATATAGGAAGGGATTCTGATCACAGAATCGGTTTTGGTAAATCCTATTCTCATGTTATCTTTCATAGAACCTAAATAACAACTTCCTTGCAGCCAAACCTTTCAGTGATTTCAAAATCTAACAGAACTGGTCATACCGCAGGGCCTCAATAGGTAGTAACTGCTTCATTGTTTATTACAGAAACCACTTTTGTTCAAAACATGAACTTCCGAGATGTATGGCGAAAAATGACGTGGCAGAGCTTCCTTCCTGTCATTTCCTTTCTGCAGTGATCCTATCCAAGTGTCTCTTCTACAATTTTGTCTTTTCATCTCATTCAGGTGTTTCTCTGTACTCCAGCCTGCCCACATTTTTAGGTAATCAGAGTCTTATGACTCAGTTTGTAGGTTATTTTTGTCCACTATGATTATATTTCCTGAAGCTTTTGGCCACCATATGATCATTTCTTCTCTTGCTAATATCTTTATCAGAAAGTAAAAGCAAAAAGGTGTTGAAGTGAAATGAGTTCAGTTTATGAATTTCTAAAGAGCCCTCCCCAAAAGAATCATTGAAAGATGCATTATCTTTGTTGTATTGTATTACAGGAAACCAAACTGTATATACCATTAACACAGAAAATTGATACTTAGATTTTTATGTACTCGTATCTTTAAAAATGCTTTACATCTATTCATTTCCAAATTGTTTTTATTCGAAAAACATTTCTTGGCCATTTTGCATGTGTTAGTTGCTGCACCTAAAATTGAAATGTGGAGACAATGCAGAATGCTCTCATACAAAGCAGAGTATTATATTAAGCATTGTAGAAAATATATTACTGCGTGGTAAGTAGCTGTGCCAGGGAAGGCAGAGAAAATTAATTCTCTGGGAGAATCTAGGAAGGTTTTAAAGGAGAGGTGGCTTTTGAGTTTTGTGTTGGATGAAGGTATTATATTGTAGTGGGACTTGACTACTAAGTCAAGGCATTTGGTTTTCTTCTGTAAGAGAAATGTCATCAGACACTTTTAAAAACAGAATAACAGGATCCTAAATCCTGATTCATAAATTTTTAGGTTATTCTTTAATTATTTCCCATTCTGAAACTTTCATAAACAATTTGATATTTACATGACAATCTTTTAGAATCCTATCACAGAAAATTTTGGATCCCTTGACTTATCTCTCACATGAAAAATAGAACTTAAAAATCAAAGTAACCTAATGATGCCTCTCAAAAGCAATGTCATCAAAAAGTATTTGAAATCAGTCCCATTTACTTTAAACAGATAATTTTTTTTCATGTCAGAATCTTCTGTAACTCCTCATTTTATTTACTTATTTATTTTTAAATAGACCTTAATTAAAAATTGAGAGATATGTTGAACTAAAGAGTCCTGGTCATCTTCATCTACCTGCACACAGAGACCCTTTAACAATTTACGTGTCTTTCTTGGGTACTTCACCCTTTTCTCAAGATGAGTTATTATATTAATTATTCCATTGTTACCTCAAATATTTTCTCAATATATATTAGTTTCCACACACTATGCTAGGAGTAGAGGATAGAATATAGAAGTGCATAATCTCTGCCTTAAATGATTAAAATTCTCAAATGGAATTTTTCCCCAAATGAAAATTTTCAAGGGCAAAAAACATGTTTTACACATCTATTATAAATATCCTGAATAGTTACGAGTACTGACAAGTTACATAACTTCTCTCAGTCTCATGTTGATCTCCTGGGGTTATTTCGAAGGTTAAATGAGTTAGTGTATCTAAATCTCATCATAAACAGTATTTACTGTACAAAGAAGATATTCTGTTAGTATGTGGTGAAGGAATGATTAATATAACAGGAACCTTTTGGCTTTGTATTTCACAGATTGAGAATCAAATTCCTGTTGAATTTATTTTATAATCGAAGGCAACTTGATAATCTCATATTTTATTGACACTGAACTGCAGACATGTCGTAGTCATTGCAGAAGTTGACTTGGCTTGAAAGTAGTTATGTGGTCTTCCTGAAATCGTACTTTGTGGTTTTATCTCCACATGCCACTTCTAAACTCCACCAAGAAAATAATGACAAGTAACATTACAGTAAAGATGACTGTCTCTTCTATTTCTTATTTGCTAGAATTCTGCTTGCAGCAAGGATTTGGTGCCATATGAAGTTATGCTTCCTTGCTGTCAGTATATGGACCTGTGGCGTTGTACAAAACTCCTTTTTCCTCATTAAAGGCATATGAAAGTCTGAAAATAAATCTTCTGCTCTTTTATCCTTCACTTTTTAGCAAACCTCTGGGGACAATTGCTAGCCAGCCAGCTTCTCTTGGTCAGGTGAGGATAGAGAAGCTAAAGCACTCAGAGAGGAAAGCAGGATGGCAGAAACTCATGCCTACAAGATTGGAATCAAAGCCAGGGGAAGGTTAAGAACTTCTTAGCAAGCTTTTGAACCTAATGTTTTACATTACGAGTTAGTCATCGAGGAACCTCCACCTCCAAACTTTAGTAGTGCTAAGATAGCTGGTCACAGTCAACTGGGATGGTTGCTATTGTATAAGAAATTACAATTGCAACAAAAGCAATAAGTGGTAGGCATTGGCAAATCTTAACCTTCCTTAAGGCTCAGCATCCATGTAAAAAGTATGACTCCTTGAAAGAGTAGCCCTCTTTATTGTTTTGATTTCGTGAGCACTGAAACTCTTGCCCCAGAATACCACCTCACTTTTCTTGCCTTCATGCCTGAAGTCTCCATGGTACTTATTTTCTTACTATTATGATGCACAGGTCATCTGGGAGAAAGAATATTAGATGAAACTATTTTGAACCACTTGAATTAATTAAAGTCAGTTAATTTACCAGTTTAGTTTCATTTTCCAGTAGAAATCTAAGGGGTTTAGACATGCAATTGCCAAGTTTTGATGGTAAGAAATAAATAGCTCTCATTGAGGAAGGTTAGAGCAAAATTTGGACCACTGAACTTCCCACAGGAGGACTATAGTAGTGATCACTAAGAGGAAAGTGTGTGCACAGAAGGAGTAATGGAGGATGCTGAAGACCAATTTCATCACTTCACCAAGTTGTGCAGAGGCTTCCTCTATGCTGGTTTACTCACCCAAATGATTGTTATGCTATATCGTCTCAGTACTATGGCTTGGAACATTTAATGGTCAGTGTCTTATTCCATTTGGGCTACTGTAACAAAATACCTTATACTGGGCAATTTATAACTAATAGGAATTTATTTCTCATAGTTCTAGAGGCTGGGACATCTGAGATCGAGGTGCCAACAGATTTGGTGTCTGGTGAAGGCTAACTCTCTGTTTCATAGATAGTGCCTCTTGCTGCTTCCTCATGTGGCAGAAGGGGATAAACTCACTCCCATGGACCTTTTATAAGGGCACTAACTCCACCACGAGGGCAGAGTCCTTATGATCAGATCACTTCCCAAAGGCCCCATTTCTTAATATATCACCTTGCGGGTTAGGTTCCAACATATGAATCTTGGAGGGACATCAACATCCAGGCCATAGGAATCACACCTTATTTATGGAATTCTTAATTCTATGGGATGGCTCACATCTTTGTTTCCATTCAGATAAAAAGAGCATATTACAAAACAGAAATAATGAACAACTATTTATTAAAATGTTAATTAAGATGATCTTTTGTTTCTTTGTTAAGCAGTCTTTAGAAGTCTTTGTTACTTTTTCATTAGAAAATATGATAAAAATCTGTAAGTGGTGAGACTTTATTAAGAAGAATTCTGCCTCAATTCATATTAGGCTCTGGTAGAGTTGATAAAAACAAATGTTTTTATTGTATAAGAAATACATAGTTTAACCTTGGAAGATATAAAACTTACCATCTTTTGGACTAAGTTTTATCAAATGAAGAACTGAGCTGTAGGCTGTCTTGAAAATAATATCTATATCTGAGCCTGTTTTTTTAGAGGAGAGTCTACAGATATTGTGACAAAGTCAAATAGTATATCAGAATGTAGTCCTTGAATATTCTATGCATAAAAGTTCCAGAAAAATTTTTCTGTGCTCTCCATTTCCCTTTAAAAATCCATATGGTCATAATCTCAAGAAATATAGATGGATAGATAGATATAGATATTTTTTCTCTACATATATATATATTTTTCCAAAATGCTATTGCTTGATCTGATTTGACTGGTATTGGGGGAGCACTGAGATCCCTGGGCAGATGTGGAATATTTTTAATGTTTTGTTAAATTCGAAATATGTCTGTGTTTCTACTCTTTCTGTCAGACTGTTTGATCTTTCAACTATGTCAGACATCTTGTTAGAGTTAAGATTTTAGAAAATACTTTTTCCCCATTCCAATTTTAAACTAACATGAATCCATTTGTTCAAAGGAATTTTATTGAACACAGAAGTTGAAACGAATACTTATAAAACAACACTATGAAGTAAGAGAAGGGACATTAAACTGTTAACTTCATTGATTGAGTATGTAAAGCAGTCTAAGCTCACTGAGAGAGAAGCGCTGAGGAGCTAAGTTCATCACAGGGCAATTAAACGGAAATTTCCAGCAATGTGAACTCAGCTTTCAACACAGACTCAAAGGGCTTCAGGAATCATACATTGCACCTTATATTTAATGTATAAGAGACATAAATATATGCATTTGCAAAGATAAAAAAGTAATATTTTTAAATAGAGTCTTATATTTTATTTAAAATTTCTTTTTCTAGGTCTCAAGAAAGAGTTATAGCATCCACAAACATATTAATAAAATACGGGTATACATAATCAACATTTTATGGATTCCTGCTTAAAGACATATTATATTTCTTCTATTATCACAATGATTACTTGTTAATAACAAGTAATAGCTGATAACAGATTTACAAAAAAAAACCCCACACAAAACAATGTGCTAAGTTCTTACACACTAACACATAACTGTAGGCACAGAAGGAGTCTAACAACATAGGAAATGGGATATATAAATACAAGAAGACTCTGCTTTCACAGGAAGCTTGAAATATTGTTGTAAAGGCAAGACAAATCCATGAAACATTCAGATAATCTGTTCAGGGGTTAAGGACTAAGTTCATGTGTAGGGTAGAGATTGTGAATTCTGACAATAAACATCCTAGTATAGATTATTCTTTTCCTCTTTATTCTGACTTCATATTATGGCGTATACCTCGCTGTTGCATATTTTCCTGCATTTTTTCTCTCCCTGTAGCCTTTCTCACTTACATATTTGGGGGCTTGCAGTCTCCCTCCTCCTTTGTCCCCTTTAGTTACATGTGGTATCTGCAGATGCAGCCCACGCTGCTCTCTCTATGAACATCCACTGATAGACAGGTGCAGAGATTGATCACGGCTCCGTAACAGTGCTGGAAATGGCCGCCAGTTGTGAAGAAGAATAACAACTGGCAGCCATTCTGATTGGTGCTGGCACTGAATCTTTCTTCCTAGATCCAAATGCCTTGAGAACCAAATGTTCCTGGGATTCAGGCTTTCTGCAGCCAACAAAGCTTAGGTCAAAAAGCTAATTGGCTACTTGAAACTTTACTTAGATATCTTTAAGAGAAACAAAAAGGGTTGTTTCTGTTAACTCACAGAACCTATACATGCATGTACCAGGAGCTGATGGCTAAACAGATAGATAATAAAAAGCCAAATGCTTTTTTGAAAGAGCTTTTCTTTCAAGGCAAGGTAAAGAAAGGTATTTGAGATAACAATGCAAAATACATTTTCTGTAGAAACTTGCACCAAACTGTTATTTCTTATATTCACCATGTAATTATGTCTTTGGTGACATAAAATCCTCTGCATTGTAATTGTCCAAAGCTGAATGGATCTAGTGAAAAGAAGGAAGGAAGAAAGGAAGGAAGGAAGGAAGGAAGGAAGGAAGGAAGGAAGGAAGGAAGGCCGGCCTTTTGCAGAGGAGCGTTTGGTGTAATTCAAATAGAATTGCAACTCCACACCAGTAAAACGCCACGTCCAAAACCCTCTATCTCATTGCCTAACGTGAGACATTGGCCTCCTCTCTCCTTTGCCCCTCACTCAAATGCCAGAGCCACTGTAGGGCATGGCACAAAGAGTCAGACAGTGCTGTGGCATTATGATTAGACTCTAACAAAAAAAATTTTCCTAAACACTCTTTCACTAGTGGGCAGTTCAATAAGAGAGAGAACTGGGAAGACAGAACCTCCTGCACACTGTCATTAATGAACATCCAGTCGACATTGACCTCTGTGTAGTGCTGTGCTGGATGCCATACAGAGCGGTTCACAGCCACGCTCCCTGCTGCTCTTTAAAGTTTACAATTGAAAACAGACGACAATAGGCTGAGGAAACTGATAACAAGCCACTGTGAGATTATATGCTGAAATTAAAGCATAAAGCAAACAGAAAGGACAGGATTAAGGGTTATAATGTACAATAGGTTAGGATATAAAAAGTTGCTCTTTGCCATTAATTGAGAAGGAGCTTTATTTTTATTTAATGAGGAAAAAAGTCATATGCTAGAGGTAGAGCTTGAAGAGGGCTTTATGTGAAGGTATCAGATGAGTGATGTTGGCAAACTAGGGGAAGGAGAGTACACCGGATGGAGGGATCATAGACTCACAAGGTCAAGTGTGGTGTGAAGGGGCAGTGGACAAACTGACATTGGCCACATGGAGGGCATGGCCCGAAGCCCGGGGGAAGAAAAGAGACTGCAGCTATACGCCACTCGATAGAAAATGAAAGCCCGATCTGTGTTTGTTTGTTCCAGAATTTTATCATACTGGAACATGAATGAAAATATCTATAGTACATGGTGGTTTCCTACCTCGAAGCTGTGCTGTGTAGTGCTGACTTGCACTCTGCCTCAGGGTACGGTAGGCAGGGGACAAAATCAGGTCCTGGGTGGATGCTCTGGACCGAATTTGACCACTTTCTTTGACAATGCTTCAGTGGCAAGCAATGTACTCCAAGGAAAGGGATGTCTGGAGTGAGAGAGAAAGAATTGCAAAACCACAGGAGGAAAGGAGAACATTTATAAATTTTGTTTCTTTTTCCACTTTTATTGTTAGAGTTAAAAAGGTTTGGTTTTAATTAATGCTTTGTTTCCAGCTGTTTTAAGATAGTTAAATTTGACCAGCAATGTAGCACTTTTAAATAAGCAAACCCCAAATGCACAATAGTAGGAAGCTATTTGCCTTATTAATATTGCCCTGGGTTGGACAGGACAGTGTCATCGTCTGTTTCTTTAAAAACCATGACGTCCTATGAATGTTGATGAGTTCTAGACCAGAATGACTGAAGAAGGATTAAAGGAATTATTACTATTTCTCCTGGCAAAGAGAAAATTAAAGAGCAACTACAAAGACAAGCCTGTATTTAATCAAGAAAACATTATATGTAAACACTACAGTTAGACTATAGGGAGAACTCAAAATGGGAACCCACTACCGAGGAGATTGCGGAATTGTAACGACGGAGATCTTTAAAACTGGACCAAACAAACTTGACGAACGCAGGAATTCACCCGTCTGGGGAGGCAAGGGCTTGATTCAGACTGTCCCGCACCTGTCATCTGATGTTCCTTCCTAGCCTAATGCTGTGAGTAAGGAGACATGAAAAAGATGAGGCGTTGCTATAAATCTTTATTAGCGAACTTGCATTCCTGGTTATGAAGAGTGAGGGGAGTGAAAAGGTCACCCCCTTTTGACTCAAATCTGATATTATCTCTTACCTTCAACCACAAATTCAGATTTACTTTCTTTTTATCAGGATTTTCTTGGGGAAATTCAAGGATAATAAAGAATTGTGTATTTGGTTCACTCCTCATGAATTTTCTCATTAATGTGCTTCCTTCACTTGGTTAGTAGAGTTTTTTTTATCAATATAAACAGGACCTTTTTTTTTAAGATTTCCATTTTCATAGTGTCATTACTGACACTGACAGCTGCCTAACAGTCATGTGAAATATATAATTGCCTAAGGAAGAATATTCCATGACCAATTCTTTCTCTTTTATATTAAAAAGAAGTTTGACAGGCTTGCTGAGCCCCAGGCTTCTGAACTTTATGTCAGTTCAGGAATTCTTTTTATTTTCTAGATATTGTATTCATACATTTTCCTACATATATCAAATGATTTTCTTTTGGAATAAGTTTAGTAATATATTTCTTTCCTGCTTTGTCCCAGAGATTGCCTTTTGTACTGTTCTAGATCTTTCTCCATAGCACTTCTCATAGGTCTGAAGACACATAATAGTTCATATTATTTAATAGTCTTTAATAATAGTATATCTCTTTCCTCAAGTTTCAAATATTTTCTAATCTGCTTTCTTAATGTTAAGGAATTTAACGTAGAGTTTTAATGTTGTTTTCAAAAAAGATAAATTGTAGCACATAACACTTAGTTTTGGTTGTTGATTCTTTGATTATTATTTATTTTTTTTCAGTGTTTGCTGGAAAGAGCCTTCAGGGTACACCCAACTCCGTTAACATTCCTCCACATCCCGTCTCTGTACCCCTCTTGGCTAATCAAAAACTCTCATTTAGGACTGACAAGGAAATACCTGAACTTCTTATGAAGGCATCCTTACTTTTCTTTTCTCAAGGACACATCACTCTGATTCCTTTAACATTTTCTAATTGCTCATTTTAACAGCCCATTTTCGTTATGATCTTCTGGACCCTCTCCAAGTCATCTGCAAGTATGACGTTCCTTTTTCTTTGCAAACTGGTAGGGGAAAGATGATATTATATCATGGAAGAGAGTGATTCCCTAAGAAATAAAAATCTTAAGGACAGAGAATTGAGGGCTGAGGAATTATTATAGGATGGGCAATTTGTATCAGACTTCATCTCAATCGTAGACTTCAGGCTACTGTCATTTTAAGTTACCTTTCTTATGGCTTTGTACATTTTTCCTAGTCATAGCAAACTTTGAGCAAAAATGGGACAGAAAAGAGTGTTTTGCTGGCTCCTTTTTTACCACCTTCCAGTTATTACAGGTCTTCAAGGCCCTGCCACATACCCTCCTCCATTCATTCCTTGGGGTCCTAAGGAGATGTCTTACGTATAGTCATGAACAAATTCATGCGGTTGTTCACTTTCTTCACCAAGTACCAATATGTAAATACACATATTGTCACTCTCCCTGTTGTTGGTTCCTGTTATCAAGGAAAAGGAGGTTGCTTTAAAGTATCAAAGCTGCCACTCTCTGATCAGCCTCTGAAATGGCCCTGCTGTGCTGAGGGCCCCTCTGATGTGGTCACACTGCCGCCACCATGCTGGTGCCTTCCAGGGCCTCCTACCACTGCTCTAGTGGAGCTTGTGGTGGCCCCAGCATTTCTGCGTAGGAGGCATCTGGGCACAGCAATTGGGGAGGAGAAGGAGCTTGGGAATTTGTCCTGAGGCTTTGCGTGTGTCATTTGTGTATATTTAGATTGCATGCTCCCTTGCATGCCTTTGGGGGAGAAAGGATTGATGGATAGGAACGGGTGGAGGGTCCTGGCACTCTGCACCCTTCATCCCAGGGTGATTAGGGCTGCGCTGGAGCTGCAGGACTAATTCAGGGCTACAGTCAACCCCCGAGCATCATTTTTCTGTTTTGAGACTAGGCTGGGACATTGACTTGTCCCTCAGGGCTCCTGGGCAAACATAAACTCCAGGAAACTCACTACGTTCCTAGAAACTCAAGGAGGAGAAAGAAGATGAGGACACAGGAGTCAGCACTGGCATTCTCAGTGGTACATTCTTGGCAATGACACATACTTTGTCTCCCAAGGGTCACCTTAGTAAGGACCTGCCCTTCCTGCTCTCACCTTCTTTGTTTTCATATAGAATCTGAAGGTTGGTGGGGACTGGAGAGAGATGGTGAAGAAGTGAGGACAGGCTGGGGAGCTCAATTTGAACAGAAATGGTGTCTTCCAGACATGTCTGTGCAAACTGGAGAGTCCTGTGACAAAGTCCCCGTGCATCTGGGCCTGACAAGACTCTCGGAAAGAATGGACAGCACGTGTAACGGGAAGATGAGGGCACAGTCGTGCTCATTGCCGCGCCCTCCGTCCCCCGCAAGACATTGCCAGCCAAAGAGACACACAATGCCTTAGGAAATAGCAAGAGAGGAATTCCCTAACGAGGCTCTGAGCAGCCGGGTAAAAACACACTTCTGCTTTTAAAATACCTTACCACTCAATTTATTTCTTGTTCTTGATCTTTTAGCTTATAATTTCATTTTTTCTTTTACTATTTTTATCAATTTTAAATTATGGTTAATATATATTCTTTTAAATTTTTCTCAAGGTTTTATAGTTTGATTTTGCTCGAGAATAAAATTGGGTGTCTTTACAATTATATTGTTTTCTTTCGGTTGATATTATTATCCCTTGACTTTTTAAACTGTTAAGTACTTTGCTATTGTCTCATTTTATTTCTTTAACTTACTTTTCTAACTTTTATTTTCTGTCAATATTGCTTTAATCATCTTTATTTTTTACTAGTTTATTCCTTTTTCATGTAGGTACTTATCTTTTCTTTTAAAATTATTTTTATACTGGTTTTCTAAAAGTCAAGAAGGAGACATAGTCACAGAGGCAAAGAGAAAAGTCACCCAAACCGGGGAGATCTTGAGAACAGCAGTTCTTCTGTAGTCCTTTAATAGTTCCCTAATCCCTTTTAATGTTGAATCTGCTAAAACTTTAACTTGAGTGACTCGGGAGACCACAGAGTTTCAAATTTCCTCCCAGGATAATGCTAATATTACCTGCGCTAACAGCACAGTTGAACTGCCGGAATGGCGTCGTTTTCTCAGTTCCCTAATGAAGGGAACGTTATGTAAAACGCACAGTCTCTGCCATATACGATTGTAGACACTGGGCAAACCTCCAGGTCAGAGCTGGGCAAAGTTACACAAAACAGAGGAAAGCAAGTAAGAGATTCCTTTCAGGCAAAGAACAGCAACAAAGTATACCTCATATGACTTCAACAAGGACTTGGGTTGTCTCCGCATTTTCACTAAGACACTCACAAAGGTGACATTGTAGAGGCTTCTTGGTGAGCATGTAGCAAAGAAGAGCTAACATGAATTTTGGGTTTTGGCTGCTAAGGAATAATGAGGAAATGTAAAGTATCTTTCCCTTCAAAAAAAGAGAACTGAAATGTTTTATTGTAAAGATGTAAATATGAAAATAAATAGATCAGTAAATAAATATTACCTAATTAAATTAAAATAAAAAAAAAGAAACTTCCTAGCAGGGGACTTGGAGGAAGTGGAAATGTCCTGAGGAGGAGCAAAGGGTTCACTCTGCCAGCCCTTGAAAGTGGCGAGGGTTGAAGAGGTCCGTAAGGGTGGCAAGGTCCTCTTCTCTCATGGCCTGCACTTTCTGGAGATCCATGCCCTGTGTGCTCTTGACTTCTTGGATGAGATGTGAGATGCTTGGGGAAAATGGCCCTAAATTCTGAGGCTTTGAGAACAGCAGTAACTGGTCACTCAAGCCACTGTTCAAAAGCCAAGCAATTTTCATAGGGATGACCACTATGAATACTGTGGTACAATATGTTGTGTTTAAAAGAATATCTTGATTTGTCTTCATGGCTTACATGACATTGTGATTTACTAAATTTAATGACGTTAACGCTTATTCCTGCATTAGGATACTATCCTAAATCTTTTCCCTAGTGAAGCTCCAGATCCCAAGGTTTTCCCTTATCAATATTTAGCTTTATTCTCTCCAGAGAGAAAAGAAAAAGCATTATGTCTGAAGTTATTGAAGTGCTAACTTTAACAACAGAAAATTAAAAGCAAGCTGAAATTCAACTGGTAGGAGCGTGATTATATAAATTATGTGCTCTTGACATTATGGACAGATATTTTCTACACATTAGAGCAGAGGTCACTGAGATTTGGATAAAGGGACTTGCTAAGGCAAGTAGGAAAGCAATGATTTGGACCATTGCTCATCTGGATCTCAAACGTATGTCCTTAGTATGCTCTATTGCCTTTTCCTTTTCTTTCTTTTTTCTTTTTTTTTTTCTTTTATTTATTTATTTATTTATTTTTGAGACAGAGTCTCACTCTGTTGCCCGGGCTAGAGCGCTGTGGCATCAGCCTAGCTCACAGCAACCTCAAACTCCTGGGCTTAAGCAATCCTCCTGCCTCAGCCTCCCGAGTAGCTGGGACTACAGGCATGCGCCACCATGCCAGGCTAATTTTTTCTATATATTTTTAGCTGTCCAATTAATTTCTTTCTATTTTTGGTTGAGACGGGGTCTCGCTCTTGCTTAGGCTGGTCTCGAACTCCTGAGCTCAAAGGATCCACCTGCCTTGGCCTCCCAGAGTACTAGGATTACAGGCATGAGCCACCGCACGTGGCCTGTTCCTTTTCTTTTTAATTGTTAAAAATTATAATTGCTAGCTTTCTCATTCACCACTACTTCCGGGTCTCCTGAGTAATGCTTGGTTCTTATCAGACTTAAAAATTTTTTTCTATAGGATGGCTGTGAAATGGGCTGTGTCTGTTGTATCAGTCAATGTTCAGGGCAGAACCAAAAAAGACTTTCTAGGTATATTGAGTAGGAAGAGATTAAAGACAGAAATTGAGAGCTTATGAAGTTATCGGAAGACTTGGAGAGCAACCTTCAGGGTAGCCCTTCAGGGATAACAGAGCAAAGCAGAATTGCCCTTCCAGAATTACCCATTCTCAGGCTACTGCCAGAAATCACGGGTTGGAATCATAGCTGCCAACCAGTGACCATAAAACCACAATCAAGAAGTTCCTTCTACTGATGCGTCAGCTGCAACTGCCTCTCAAAACCCAGGCAGCTAGACAATGGATGTTGGAAGCCTGCTGCAGGCAGGTCACATTTCCTTCCACCTGCTTGCCTGCAAAAACAGCTGAAATGAGCAGGGAAAAAATAGCCTTCTCTTCACTCTGCCTTGTGAACCTCCCTTGAGTCCATCTGATAGACAGGACCTAATTTGCATCTGGAATCCTCATGGCTAGTGGGTCTAGAAATGTATTTTTAGCATTTTCCCTTCTCATTTGTCTAGATAGGAAGGGGGGAATGGAAACGAGTGAGTCAACCCATACCACCCACTGTGCCTGGTGTACATTGAAGCTGAGGACCTTCCAAAGGTTGGTTAGGCCCATGATTTTTTTTCTCCAGTGAACCGAATATTCATATACTTCACCAGATTTTCTTTTTGGCTGATTTCCTTTTGCTTATGATTTGTAGACATTTATTTATTAATTTATTCCGTACACTAATCTTTGTTGGTTGTATGCATGGTGGATATCTTCTTTCAGTCTGTGGGATTTTTTGGTTTTGTGTGTCTATGTGAAAAAACAACTTTTATTGTAGTATCATCAAACTTAACAATACTTTTCTTTCTGATTTGTGCTTTGTATGCATTTTTCAAAAGTTATTCTCTACCCTGAGGTCATAAACTAAGTCTATACATTTTTTTCCTAATGTTTTAAAGATTTACTCTTCTCATGGAGATATTCATCCATCTGGAATGTACTTTTGAGAATTGGAAGAGAAAAATTAATTTCAATTTTCTATGATGAAAAAACAACTGACTGCACAATTTCAACATTTATCGAGTGTTCCATCTCTTCCCTCACTGATATGTAGTGCACTTCCATTGTGAACTTTTTTTCCCTTTTGCACTTGGGACTCTTCCACAGCTCTTTAATTTGGTTCAATTATTTTCTTTTCCTATTTCTATGGCAATATCACACAGTTTTAAACAGCATAGTTTTATAAAATATTTTGATGACTCTTAGAGTTTGTGCCAACTTCTTATTCTTTTTCTTTTAAATTACTGGCTCTTCTTTGAGCCTTTGCTATCCTATAAGAATTTTACAATCAGTACATTTCCATTTTAAAAAGATGGGATTTTGTTTAGAGTTGTATTAAGTGCACAGATGAATTTGGAAACAATGTACCCTGTTAAAATATTCAGTGTTCATATCCTCGTGCATGAGCCACTTTATTTAGGTGAATCTTTTTTTATGTCTTTCAATAAAATTTCTCAATTTCTCCAAGACTATCTTACATATATTTTGTTACACTTATTCCTAGGTGCATTATAGCTTTTGCATAATTTTGAATTTAAATGTCTTATATTGTTAGTTTTAATCCTTTTTTGTTGATGGTGTATGGGAATACCATGAATCTTACAACCTTGCTAAACTCTGTAGTTGTTCTTGTAGATTTTTCTCTTTAATCATAGCATCTGAGAATATTGACAATTTAGTTTCTTCCTTTCCAATCTTTACACCTCTTATTTCTTGTCTAGTGTGCTAAGAAGTCCAGCATGATGTTGAAGAGCAAATGCTCTCTGAGCGAGGGACAAGCTGGATTAAGGGCCAGCTGGTTCTCACCAGGGGTGCTAATCTGTAAGGGGCACTAAAACTTCAGTAGTGTAAATCAAATATAGGGTGCCAAAAAACTCAGATTTCCGCAAGCAATTCCTTGTATTATTGGCAAAATGAATATTGGTCCTGCTCCCACCAAAGTGGCGATGCCCCGAATGAAAATTTTTAAAAAACAAAAAAAACCCAAAAAACACTCCTTGCCAGTGAGTTCTGAAGCTAGCTAGTAGACAGTCACCTGAATTTGGCAGTCACTAGCAGTTAAAGTTCTGAAACAAAATGATGATTGTGCAGTGCTGTTTACTGAGAACAAGTGATTTTCCTTATTTTCTAAATTTTAATCAATTTACTATGCTACTCCCCGAAATATACCTGGTTTAGAAGAGAGAACTAAGGGTGAAATGTAAACCTCAAGAATTAGAGAACATTTTGCTTTTTTTACTTCAGTCATTGGAAGTAAATTAGTAAGCAAATCTATGCATGAATTTGATATTTATTTATTTGCTGAGACAGAGTGTTACACTGGCACGCAGGCTGGAGTTCAGGGGTGCATCGTAGCTCACTGCATCCTCAAATTCCTGGGTTCAAGTGATTCTCCTGCCTCAGCCTCCTGAGTAGCTGGGACTATAGGTGTGTGACACCAGGCCTGGTAATTTTTCTGTTTTTTGTAGAGATGGGTTCCTGCTCTTGCTCAGGCTGGTCTCGAACTCCTGGCGTCAAACAATCCTCCTGCCTCCCAGAGTGCTAGGATTACAGGCGTGAGCCACCGCGCCCGGCCGAATTCAATATTTATTAATAGAAAATTGGTGTCTGTCTTCACTGAATAAATTCGAATGAATATTGCTTAAAGATTATTTCGAAAAGGCAATACATTGTTAACTTGCTTAATTTGGGTCCTGAGTGAGGATCTAATAATCACTCCATGAAAAAAGTATCTGGGCATGATACCTCTTTAAGAATGTTTTGATTGCCTTAATTCACTATTTTCCAGATAGCAAAAATTATCAGAAAAATACATACACACAGACAAACTCGAATACATTATATAGACTTGGAGCAGAGGTTATGGACATTTGTCCATCTACCTTTTGGGGAAAGAAGGCATTTTGATATATTTTGACACATCCTGGATTTTGCTTCCGCCTTTAATTCACAGCCAAACATTTATATTATTTTTGGTCCGTTTTCGAACATTTTTTTGGATCCGTGACAATATCTCATAATTTAGTTCTGCCACTCACTCATATTTCATTTTTGCTTAAAGTTTTTCTTTTTCCTTTTTTCTATCCCATGTCATACTGTACTTTCTTTCGGTATTCGTTAGTTTTTTTCTTTTTCCTGTCACTCACTCTGTGGCAGCTCAGAAGCACTGCAAGAGAGTGAAGGGAAAGATACTAACCGAGACTGTGTGTGTTGCGGGGAGAGGGAGGAAGAGAAAGAGAGAGATTTGAAGAATAAAGAGACTTCCCTAAGGATAAACAAAGCTCGTGTGAATCAGCTACCAAGTAGTCTGAGATATACATATAATAGGTCAGAGATTTACAGTATGCATCTATGTAGGTTGCCAAGAAATAAGTATTCTTTTTCAGTTACAGACACAAGAAGTATTTAAAAACAGTGTGTTTATTAAAGATAAAAGTAAAGTAATACCAATTAGCAAAAGTCTGAATATGATGAAAAGTAAACAAATAGCAGATGAAATCCCCAGTTGAGCATAATATATATAGAACAATTTTACTCCTCAGAGAGCAAATATTTATCATCTGAATGCTCTCCAAAGTTTATTTGAATTCCTGACGCAGGCCTCTACCTCCCATGATGTTCGGAGATACATATTTGTTCGGAGGACCTTAGTGGAACACCCCCAGCTGTTTTCAAATATTCATGACGAAAGTAACCACTTCCAAACTGCCCTGCCTTTCTGCATTGGTATCATCTCGGGGTGGAAACAGAAGCAGAAGCAGAAGTGCTACCAACTGTACTTTTTCACAGGAGCTTTCCTTCTAATAGAGAGAGGCAGACATCAAAGCAAGCCAGGGCCCTGCAGTCACAGTGCTGCCAGAGAAAAAAGGACACAGGCTAATACAGAGGAGGGAGTGAGCAGTGCCCCCCGGGGAAGGAGGACAGCAGAAGAGTTTCTAGAGGGGGGCTCATCCAGGAGTCCTGTGAGATTTCCAAATTCCATGAGCCCTTACAGCAGTCTGCAAATTAGGGTACAGAGGGCTGAACGACAACGTAGGTAGGTAGGCAGGGCTCACTTAGGATCCTTGCAACTAGCTAAGGAATGTGGACTCTTTCTTATGTGAAATTGGAAGCCCTGGGATGCTGGTGAAGGATGGAGCCAGGAGGCCTAGACTGTAGCATTCACTTTCACCAAAGAGCTGGGAGACTTTAGACGAGTTGCCTGATTTGTAGGTTTCACTCTCTCACCTGTGAGAAGAAAGAGAGCAGAGAGAACCTATGACGTCCTTACCATTTTTGATCCATACTATTGATGAGCTGTCATTTACGGAGTGCTTGTGATGTAACAGACACTTCATTTGCTTGGTCTCATTTAAACCTTTCAGTAAGCCTGTGGAATGGATGTGACTGCACGTATTTATAACAAAGAGATTGAATAATATTAACACATGCAATAAGTAAAGAACCTAGATTTGAACCCGTGTCTGGTGTTTGCCCGAAGTCAATAAGACTTTAATAGGATTTTTTTTTTTTTTTTGCATTTCCTTAATTCTAAAAATTTTAATAAAATGTGAGATGGGATAAATATATTATTTGAAAGATGGTGGCAAATTAATAAATGTCTATTTTAAATGAAAAGAGAATAAAATAAACTGGGTTGCAAATGCAGTATATGAACAGTGATTCCTGTTGAGTATAAGGAGAATTTTTAGGTTGTAGAGGCTATTAGCCATGGTTGAGGAAATAGGCCTATTTTCTGAAGAGTTTTTCATTGAGTCTCACCTGTCTGATTATTTCAGATGTTGTTCTGACCAGATACAAGCAGTTCAACAGGACAGGGACTCAAGTGTCTTTTTGACTCATGTTTTAACCTGGAAATGTCTCCTAATAACCAGATACACTTCCTCAATGGAAGGAATGGAAATGATTTGTCTAACATATTCTTGAATCATCATAATACCATATGTTATAGGAAATATCTTACAAGAAATATAGAGAGGTCAGTTGTTTTGAGTTAGCTTAAAAAACTCTCTGTCAATTAAATTATTAATATTATGTATATGACAAAAATACGTGTCTATGCATACATATATATATCTTCTGCCCACATATGCTTGAAGAAAAACAAAAAGACTTCTGAAAATTCAAACTTACAGTCAAACTTACAGTATTGATAAATTGAGGTAATTTATTTAAGTCAATGTTTCTGAACTTTTAAAGACATTATCCCCTTTAGATGAAACTGAGACTTCCATGTACATACCTCCCAGTACCCTGATATAAGAGTGCTTTCTTTGTGAAAGAATCCCAGTGTCCCTGGTCAGTAAGATATTGATAAGCTTTAGTCTATATAGTTTCTTTTATGAGAACAATAGTTTTTTTTTCCTCTTCCCATATAAAATTATAACATATAATGTATTTTTAAAATTTAAAATTACACCTTATCTGTCCATCTCTTCTGAAAATTCTGATAGGCTATGACAGTGTAACCTGTTTCTGAATCTCAAACTTAAATATTAATATATGCTAGAGTGTTTCCACACAATCTCTGCCCATTTTTCAGGGAAGCTGGGTGAGGAGAGGAAAGAAAACATAAAGCTGGAATGTGAGGAATACATCCCAAGTAACTAGGCATGAAGATTTCCGTGAAATTGTGATGTGCTTCACAACAATGCAGTTAGTAAACTTTTTAACTGCCTTAAGTGAAATTCACCTGTGCCCAGTCTAGTTGGTTTCCCCTTTTTGGTTATTAGATGCTCTTGCAAACACATACCTAAACAACTTTGCTAATCTTCATTTGATTTATTAATATACTTGTACTCTCCAGGCAAGTAAATTGAAACATGGTTGAAATTTTATTAGAAAGATCTTCAGCATTTCTACTTAGAGGGAAGCACCCCTATGAGAACTTTCTATAGTGTTACTCAGCTGACATTTCAGATGCATCCACTGCTCTTCAAAAATGTCCAGAAAACAATAATCCATAAATGAATGTGAAATACTAGCTTCTCCATTATTATAAAAATCAAATTACTTAATGTCTAATTACCCTCTTAAATACAGTTACACATTTGTAAACAGTCATCAGGGAAAAAGAAGAATGATTATGTTCGAAATTTGGTCACTGAAGTTGCTAGTGATTTGGTTGATTCCATTTTCCCCACGTCCCAGCATCAATTGCCAAGTGTCTCACTCATTGGGTGGTTTCCAAAGCATAGAAAATCCTAATAAAGAATGTTAGCGGAGTTATTAACTTATTACTATTCCTATTACTCCCTCCCTTCTCTCTTCTGCTTTTCTTTCCTCTCCTCCTCAAATAGGCACATTGTCTGCAAATGGGCTAATCATCCTGCCCAGCTTCATAATACCATTAAGACACTTTCAGAGCCAACTGAAATAGCAAAGCCCACAGAAAAGTGGGCTATTAACAACGCACATGCAATAGCAACTGTGATTATGATAAATACAATAAAAATGTACTCATTAGATGGTATTGAGTTCTTACCTTGAGTTTTTTCACAGTTTCAAAAATAATTCACTTCAATGAATTAGCAAAGTGAAGAGAGTCAACCGCCCCTCATTTTGACCCCCTGGCTCCCCTGTTAGGTCATATTTCTTCCCTTATGAACAAATGCCCATCAAATTAATGTCTAGCTAGAAACTTTTATTTTCCCTTGGAAGTCAAAGGAATCTCTACTCTTTTGATATTTTAACAGCTATACTGAGATATAATTCACAGATTATGCAATTCATCCACTTAAAGATACACTTATATTTTAGTAAGTTCACAGCGTTGTGCAACCATCACCACAATCTAATTTTACAACATTTTTTTCTTTCCAGAAAGAAATCCATTAGCAGTCACTCCTTCTCCCTTTCTCTGGGAAAACCATTAATCTGCTTTCTGTTTCGGTTATAGATTTGTCTATTCCGGTCATAGTAAGTGGAATAATATATGATCATTTTTGTAACTGGCTTCTTTCAGTCAGGACAATGTTTTTAAGATTCATCCATGTTGTAGCATGTATCAGTCTTTTATTAATTTTTATGGCTGAATAACATTCCATTGTAGGGACACAACGCACATCTATTCGTTAGTTGGTGGACATTGGGTTGTTTCTACTTTTTGGCTGTTATCAACAATGCTGCTATGAACATTCATGTACAAGTGTTTGTGTGGACATACAATTTCACTTCTATTGGGGCAGATACAGAGAAATGGACTAATTGGATAATACTGAGTAAGACATTCAAGGGTGGGTCATATGGTAACTCTGTGCTTATTATTTTAAGGACTTGCTAAACTCTTTTCCACAGTGGCAGCACCATTTTACATTCCTCCCAGTAATGTATGAGGATTCTAATTTTGTGCCAACACTTGTTATTGTTTTCATTTTTAACTATAGCTGCCCTAGTGGTTGTGAAGTAGAATCTCACTGTGGTTTTGATTTGTATTTTCCTAACGACTAATGTTGCTGAGTATCCTTTCATGCGCTTATTGGTCCTTTGCATATCTGCTTTGGAAATATATACAAATTCTTGGCCTATTTTTTTATTTAAAATATATTGTATTAATGGAAATTTTGAAGTGTAGTAAGGCCTACAGATCAGGAAATGATTGCCATCCAAAAGATGGTTTATTATGCACAGTGTAAAAGGAGGAGGCATACCACACCTCATGGGGCCACGTGAGGACAGATCCGGGTCAATCATGAAGCAGAGAGGAGAGAGGAGGGAACTACGGGTGAGGTGTTTGCTGTGGCTTCTGCAGGAAGGAAAACGTGAGGCAGGACAAACAGACCAATTTGGCTAATTCGAGTAATTTCAGTGATCTCTGTGGTAGAGGGGCTGTCCCTTGTTGTCTGGTACCTGGCCCTGGGGTTATTAGGGCAGGTGTATAGTGGTCCAGAATGTGAGAATGTGATAAAGGAAGTGGTTGCAGTGTGGACTCTGGATTGATTGGTTTGTTTTTGAAAAGCACAATCCTAGAAGGGGGAGTCCTCCTGGAGGGGAGAGGGGAATAATGAGGGAGGTAGGTGACTCAGGCGTAGTTTCAAATTGTCCAGAACAAGACTTGCCCAGCATCTGCATGTAGGGTAGATGTTAAAGTGCCCATTTACAGAAGTTAGAGACATAGTTATTATATTTTTGATTGTGTTGTCTTTTTATTGTTGGGTTGTATGTTCTTTATATATTCTGGACATAAGTCTCTTATCACATATCTAATTTAAAAAATATTTTTCCCATTTTGAGTAGGTTTTTTTTTTTTTTTAACTTTTTTAATGCCATAGTTTTCTGTGAAAACGTTTTAATTTTATTGTGGTCCAATGTATCTCTTTCTTTTGTCACTTGTGCTTTAGGTATTATATCTAAAAGACCATTGCCTAACCCAAGGTTACAATGATTACTTCCCTCTTTTCTTTGAGTTTTGTAGTTTTATCTCTTACACTTAGGTCTACTATCCATTTTGAGTTCATAATAGTATATGGTGTGAGGCGGGAGTTGAAACTAATTCTTTGGCATGGGGATACCCACTTTTCAGAGCATCATTTGTTGAAAAGACTCTCCTTTCCCCATTGAATGGTCTTGGCACCCTTGTCAAAAATCAATTGACTATATATGCAAGGGTTTATTTCTGGGTTCTCTATTCTATTTCATTGGTCTATAGGTCTGTCCTTATGCCAGTATGTTTTGATTCTTGTAGCTTTATAGTAAGTTTTGAAATAAGGAAGTGTGAGTTCTCCAACTTTACGCTGCGTTTTCAAGATTGTTTTGGCAATTCTGGGTTCCTGGCATTTTGATATGAATTTTAGGATCATATTGTCAATTACTGCAAAACATCATCTGGAATTGTGATAGAGATTCCATTGAATCTGTAGATAGACTTGGGGATGTCTTTACATTTATTTATATTTTCTTTAATTCCTTTCAACAATAACTTTGTAATTTGAAGTATACATGTTTTACACATTTTAAAAATTTATATTTAAGTTTTTAATTTTTTTATGCTATTATAAATGAAATTATTTTCTTCATTTTGCAATTTTAATTTCTAGACTATAGAAATGCAATTGATTTTCGTATGTTGATCTTGGAAACTTATTTATTAATTTTAATAGTTTTTAATGAATTCCTTTGGATTTCCTATGTATAATGAATATGTCATATGCAAAGAGAAATAGTTTTAGTTCTTCCTTTTCTCTCTGATTCCTTTTATTTCTTTTTCTTGCCTAATTTCTTTGGGTAGAACTTGCAGTACACTATTGAATAAAAATATTAAGAGCACATATCCTTGCTTTTTCCTATCTTAGGAGAAAGCTCTTCATTTTTCATCATAAAGTATGATGTTAGCTGTGTTTTATTGTTTGTTGTCATTTTGTATATGCCTTGTATCAGGTTGAGGAAAACTCCTATTCCAGGTTTCTTTAGTGTTTTAATTGTGAAATTGTGTCAAATGCTTTTCTGCATCTCCTGGGATGATTAAGTGTTATTGTTCTTTATTCTATTGTTATGTTGTATTGTATCAATTGATTTTTGTACATTGAACCAATTGTGTATTCCTAGAAAAAAAATCTCACTTGGTCATGACAGGTAATTCTTTTTATTTCTTGTTGAATTTTGTTTGTCAGCATTTTTAAAGGATTTTTATGTTTATATTCATAAGGACTATTGGTCTATAATTTTCTTGTGATATGTTTGTCTAGTTTTGGTACCATGGTAATACTGGTTTTATCGAAAGAGTTAAATAGTGTTCTCTCCTCACTATATTTTGGAAGAATTTGTGAAGAATTGGTGTTAATTATTCTTTAAATGTTTGATAGAATTTACCAGCAAAACCATTTGGTCTTGGGCTTTTCTTTGTGGGAAATTTTTTAAATTACTAATTCAATCTGTTTACTTGTTATAGACCTATGGAATAGAATAGAGAACCCAGAAATAAACCCTTGCATATATAGTCAATTGATTTTTGACAAGGGTGCCAAGACCATTCAATGGGGAAAGGAGAGTCTTTTCAACAAATGATGCTAAGAAAACTATTTATTATTGTTTTAGTTTCAGTGTCTGTGTCTTTTTAAAAATTTGTCCATGTGAGCACCTTAGTGTTGATCAATTAGTACCAATTTGATGGCCAGTAATACTCACTGGGTGCTGGTCAGGTAGGGCGGGTTGGGGGTTGGGGACTGGAGGGGATTGGGGGGTAAATCCACATGTAATGGAAATGGGGCACACTGTATGGGGGAAGGGCATGCTTATAGCCTGGGCTTGGGCAAGGCAAACCCATTTCATGTAACCAAAATGTTTGTACCCCTATAATATCCTGAATTTAAAAAAAAATTGTCCATTTCACCTAGTTGTCTAGTTTATTGATATAGAGTTGTTCATAGTATTCCCTTATAGTCCTGTTTATTTCTAGGGATTGTAGTGATGTCTCTTTTGTCATTCCTGATTTTGCTGATTTGAGTCTTCTCTCTTTCCCTTGGTCAACCTAGCTAAAGATTTTTCATTTTTTTTTAATCTTTCTAAAAAAGTAGATTTTTGTTTTTAATATTCACTATTAGTTTTCTATTCCCTATTTCATTTATTTTCATTCTATCTTTTGTTATTTCTTTCCTTCTCTTTAGTTTAGGTTTAATTTGCTTTGCATTTTTTAGTCTCTTAAGGTGGAATATTGTAACATTGATTTAAAATCTTTCTTGATTATTATAGGCATTTGCAGCTTTACATTTGCCTCTAAGCCCTACTTTAGCAGCATTCCATAGACTTTGATACATTCTGTTTTCAATTTTACTCATATTAATGTATTTTCTAATTTCTCTTTGATTTGTCTTTGACCTATGTTTTATCTAGGATTGTATTATTTAATTTCCATGTATCTCTGAATTTACCAAATTTCCTTTCATTATTCCTTTCTAATTCTATTCTATTCTGGTTGGAGAACGTCTTGTACATTTTTTCAAATTTTTAAAATTTATTACAAGTTGTTTTATGCTGGAGAATACTTTATGTGCAATTAAGAAGAATGCGTGTTCTACTATTGTTAGGTGGAGTGTTCTATAGATGTCTGGTACATCTAGTTGCTTTACAGTTGTTCAAGTCTATTTTTTTGTTGATCTGCTTATTCTATTATTAAAAGTAAAGTATTGCAGTTCTCAATTATTATTGTTGAATTCTCTATTTTTCCCTTCAATTCTGTTAGTTTTTGCTTCATGAATTTTGGGGCTTTGTTGTTAAGTGCATACATGTTTATATAATTGCTATATCTTCCTAAAGAATTAATCTTTTTATCACTATGAAATGGCCATCTGCATCTCTAGTAAGGTTTTTTGTTTCAAATCTAGGATTGCCCTGGTGTCAACATAAGTCAGTTATATGTCAAAGGTTGTGTTTAAGTCCCCTTTGCTAGTCAGAATTTAATCTTTTACTGTGAATGTATGTATGACTTGGAGGCTGCTAGCACAGTTCAGTGAGTTTACCATTTTTTTTGACCCATGTTCAGACCCACGATCTTTTTTGAGAGGATGTAGCCTTGGGCATGCATACAGTTTCTCAAACTGCCACATATGATTGTGATTTCATGTTTAACCCTGGCTTTTTAGGAGTCACCCTTCAGCTAGAGTAGTTTATTGTTCAGTCAGCGTTTGGTTGGAGATTGTGCTTAAGCTACTTGTGCCAGTGAAGCTTCTGCCCTGTGTCGATGGGGCTGTGTGTGCCTTGGGGAAAACTTTCAAGTCTGCTCCATCTTCTGCTCTAATTGAGTCTGAGTGGATGCAATTTAGTGCATGTGCAAAATCTTCCCAACCCCCAGAGTTGACTGCATTCCCCAAAGGGTTCTTCTTGGCTGTCTCTTTCCCTGGCTTTCTCTCTTGAACGTTTGGCTGCTCTGTTGTTTTGCTAGTATCATGGAGCAACCAGGTTCTTCTCAATTGCTATCTACCAAGATGTTAATTGTTTGGCAATTCCTTTATGCACGGAGTCTCCTTGCTGTGCTCTAAAATAAAGTTGGTTCCCTTGGGCAGAGCTCCAGAGTCCTAAGTCCTTATGGCCTGCCCTTCCCGCTGGGGCATAGCCCTTGGGTCACTGCATTGGAGCTAGGGAGAGGAGGCGTGCTCTTCTTGGAGTGACATTCCTACTCTGAATGTGCCCTGGGGTGTTGGCTTTCCCCTAGTTTTCTTAGCTTGCCCCTTCTGGCATGGAACCTAAGCAAGCTGGGGCAGGGGCAAACATGGACCCCGTATTCTCAGCCTGTCACACTTGGAGGACTTCCATCTTGTAAGTGGAGACTGAGTGGGGAGAGGGGGACTTAGTCCTCTACTACACTTGCCTGGAATAGAGCTTCTGCAACACAGAGCTGAAGGTGGGAAGCATGAGAAATGCTGTTGGCCTGACTCCCAGGATAAAACCGTAGCTCCAGACTGGGAGATGGGAAGGCAGGGAGCCCCGTCTTCACGGTTGCACCTTGCTGGAGAGGAATGCCTGAGGTAGAGCTTTTCTAGCACAGAACAGGTGGAGAGATGTTAAAGGAGTGATCGTGGCTGAGATGCCAAAGATTCTGGCTTTTCTCCATGAGAAGTAGTTAGACTTTCTTAAATGATTGTTTCTCTGTTCATTGTATGTTCTTATGATAATCTCCCAAGGCTCACATATTTTTTTTTTTTTTTGGTAATTTTAAGCAGTTAAATTATTGTTTTCCTGGAGAGAGGCTGTGAGGAGCCTTGTATTCTGCATTCTGGAAGTTCTGCCTCCTCCTCCAATATTTCCCACCTCATTAAATAGCTCCAACATCTGTGCTCTCAGTAGATTTAAAGGGAGACTCAAATCTTCACCACCACCTTCACCTTGTGCAAGAAACTATCAGCTTTTTCCTTAAATATTGCAACAGCATCCTTATTAGTAATGGTAGAAGATTAAATTACTACAATAAAGAAATTCTCTAGTAAGTAAGTAAATGGCTTAGATTTTCCAAATAACTTTGATGTTCCCAGAGTAAATAACTCCACTGAATGCAATAATTAATCCATAGACCAAAATTGGTGGTTGCTGTGCACTTTTTAGCATGTTGCTTCCAAGGTTGCTCTAATCACCATTAATATATCATGGGGGACAGGGAAAGATTAAGCAAGAGTGTGTATGCAACTTTTAGGAGCAAGGCCTCAAGATGCCTTCATCACTTTCACTCATTTACTATTCATGAGATTTCCACTGGAAGTCATTCTGCCATATTCAGCCATTTAGGACTTCGGGTTGAAAATGTCTTTTCTCTCTTCATAATTAGGCTTCCAAAGTTGCTCTGATCATCATCATTCCAAACATTAGGAAGGAGAAAAGAGTGTGAAAGACTATAAAATTAAGGTTTCTCATGGCCTACTGGAAGTGACACACACCATTTCCATTGACTGTCCATTCATGCTTAGTCATGTGGCCACACGTAAGAGCAAGACATACTGATAAAGGCCATTCGTGGATGGTCAGCCACATGCTAGGACAAGTGAAAACTACCTTTTCTATCTCTAACTCATTATATACAGGTGTATCAGAACAAATAAGAAAAAGAGAGCAAAGGTGATTATAATAATATTATACTTAAAGCCAACTTTTGCATTATTTTTCTCTTAAATAAATATAAAGCCCCAAACACAGTATCCAAACTTTCTGAGTGAGAAGAGTGTTGCTTGATTCTCCATCCTCGTTTGTTGGCTCATTAATGTGAAAGGACCTGAGTAGACTTTTCTCAAAAGAAAACTTACGAATGGCCAAAAAGTATATGAAAAACTGCTTAACATCACCCATTATTAGAGAATTGCAGATTAAAACCACGATGAGATATTATTATCTCACATTTGTTATGCTGCTTTTATCAAAAAGAGAAAAGATAACAAGTGTTAGTGAGAATGTGGAGAAAGGGGAATATTTGCACACTGTTGGTGGGAATATAAACATGATAGAAAACAGTAGGGATGTTCCTCAAAAATTAAAAATAAAACTACTGTATGATCTAGTAATCCCACTTCTGGGTATGTATCCAACAGAAATGCAATCAGTATGTTGAAGAGATATCTGCACTTTCACATTCATTGCAGTGTTATTAACAATAGCCAAGAGATGGCATCAACCTGAGTGTCTGTCAGCAGATGAATGAATGGGTAAAGAAAACGTGGTACATATATACAATGGAATTCTATTCAGCCTTAGGAAAGAAGGAAATCCTATCACTTGTGACAACATAGGTGAACTTGAAGATTATTAGGTTGAGAGAAATAAGACAGGCACAGAAAGACAAATACAGTCTGATCTCACTTATATATGGAATCTAAAAAAGTCGAACCCATAAAAGCAGAGGGTAGAATGGTGATTACCAGGCACCAGGGCAGGGGTGGGATTGGGAAATGTTTGTCAAAAGATATAAACTTTCCATTAGGAGGAATGAGTTCAAGAGATCTATTTTACATCATGGTGACTATAGTTAATAACAGTGTATTAAAAATTGCTAAGAATAGATTTTAAGTATTCTCACCACAAAATAATAAGTATGTGAGATTATGAATATGTTAGTTTTATTTAGCAATTCCACAATGTATACGTATATGCATATATCAAAACATCATGCTGTAGACCATAAATATATGATTTTTATTGGTCAATTAAAGAAAATTTTAGGGGTGCTCATTTATTCAATTAATTAAAAATATTTATTTAGTATTGACTATATGCCATGCACTATATTACCTTGGGACTAGGGGACTAGATGGTTTCTGCCATCTTGGAACTTAATAGTCTAGTGGAAAGTAAAAATATTAATCAAAGAATAAATGCTACTGGGAGTAAATGCTATAAATAAGGAACTGGAAACCATAAAGCTTATAGTAGGGGAAGATCAGAGAAGTCGTCCCTGAAAAAATAATAATTGCTCAGGAATCTGAAGGAAGAATAAGAAACAGCTAAGATAATAGCACTTGCAAGCAAGATAGGGGAAGATATTTTCAGGCAGTGTACACCATATCTCAGAGTTTTCAAGATAAGATAGAACATGATGTATTTGAAGAATGAAAAAAGGTTGATGTATTGGAGCTTTGAGAGTGAAGGATACCAGGGTGCACAATTAGGATGGAGATGTAAGGAGAAATCAGACCATATGGAGCCTTTTAAATCATGTTAAAGATTTTTTTGTTGTAAGAACAAGAGGAAGCTATAAAATAGTGTAGAATTTATTTTTAATTTACATACGGTAGAATGTACTCTTTGTGGTATACAATTCTGAGTTTTGACTAATGCGGTCATGCAACCACCAAACCATCAAGGAGCAGAACTCTAACATTTTTGTCCCATCCCAAATTCCTTTTTATTGCCCCTTTGTAGTTAAACACACCCTCCACTCCCAAAGCCTGGCAACCACTGACTTGTTCTTTGTCCCTATAGTTTTGCCTTTTCGCAAATGTCACATAAATAGTATGATGCAGCATGTTACTTTTAGGATCTGGCTTTTTCACTCAGCATAATACCTTTGAGATCCATTCAAGTTGTAGCATGTTTCAACAGTCTGTTCTTTTTTATTGCTGAGATGTATTTCATTGTATAAATGTACTACAGTTTATCCATTCAGTAGTTTAAGGATATTTTAGATTGTTTCCATTATGGGATGATTATTAATAAAGCTGTTATAAACCTTCACATACAGGATTTTATGTAAAAATTAGTCTTTGTTTCTCCTGAGTGAATAATTAGCAGTAACATTTTGGTTCATAAGGTAAGTGTGTGTTTAATCTTCAAACAAAAACTTTTCTAAGCACTGTACCATTGTGCATGCCCACCAGCAATGACAGGGTTCCAGCCAAATTCCAGGTGTTTATTACTAGTGTATAGGAGTATGATTGACTTTTTTATGTTTACCTTGTGGACTGTGACCTTACTTATTAGTTCTAGAAGCATTTATTAGATTTGGGGGGAATTTTCTGTGTCGACAATTATATCATCTGCTATTAGAAACAGATTTATTTCTTCTTTAAATCAGTATGCCTTTTATTTCCTTTTCTCGCCTTGTTGCACTGGCTAGAACTTCAGATACAGTGGTGAAAATGAGGAGTGACAGAGGACATCTTTGCTGTGTTCTGGGTCTGGAGTGGAAGGGAGCATTTCATTTCATTTCACCATTAATATGATGTTGGTTGTAGGAATTTTGTAGAGGCCCTTAATCATGGTAAGGATGTTCTTTTCCATTGTAAATTTTTAAAAAATATTTTATTATGGATGCTGAATTCTGCCAAATACTACTTATGCATTGATTGCGGTAGCAATATCATTTTTATTTTTTATTCTTTTAATAAAGCAGATTACATTGGTTTAGTTTTGAATACTGAACTGACCATGAATCCTGGATATGGTCATTTGGTCATGTGTGTATGTATTTTTGTTTTTTTATTCATTTTTTTTTTCTTTTTTGTAGAGAAGGGGTCTCACTCTTGCTCAGGCTGGTTTTGAACTCTTGAGCTCAAGCAATACTCCTGCCTTGGCCTCCCAGAGTGCTCAGCCTCCCAGGTGGATTATAGGTGTAAGCCACCGTGCCCAGCCGGTCATGTGTGTATGTATAACATATTATCCTTTTTATATATTTCTGGTCTTGGGTTGCAAAAATTTTGTTGAAAATTTTTGCATTGATGTTCATGAAATTTATTGTTCTGTACTTATTTTTTTGCAATACTTTTGTGTGGTTTGGTATGATGATGCTGATCTCTTAAAATGATATATGAAATGTTCCCACCTCTTAGTTTCTGGAAGAGATTGTGTATATTTGGTGTGATATCTTCTTTAAATGTTGGGAATATTTGCCTGAAAGACCATCAGGGCTAGGAGTTTTACTTTTTGGAAGGTTCTTGACCAGGAACTTAATTGTTTTAACATACATAGGGCTATTTAGACTATGTATTTATTTTTCACTGGGTTTTTTTGTCTGTCTTGTCAAATTTATGGGCATGTAGTCAGGCACAGTATTCTTTTATTATCTGTCTGTCTGTTGGGTCTGCAGTGATGTTCTCTCTTTTATTCCTCGTATTGTTAATTTGTGTCGTCTCTATTTTTTGTTTACTTAAGTGGCTAGTGGTTTATTAACTTTATTAGTTTTATTTAAAGAAATAGCTCTTAGTTTCATTGATTTTTTTATTGTTCTCTTTTCAATTTTATTGATTTCTGCTCTTAGTGGTTTAATTTGTTTCTTTTTTATGGTTTTGGGTTTAATTTGCTCCTCATTATTTAATTTCTTAAGGTGAAACTCAGATTACTATTTTAAGACTTAGCTTCTTTTTTAATACAGAGATTCAAGATTTTATTTAAGATTTTGTTTTTCTCTAAGCATTGCTTTAACTACATTTCACAAATTTTGATATGCTTTATTTTGATTTTCATTTAGTTGATGTTTTTAAATTTCTTATTGGTTATTTAGAAGTGTGTTATTTAATACCCTAGTACTTTGGATTTTCCAAATATCTTTCTCATTTATTTTTAGGAATAAGAGCAAGTATGTCTTATTGGTATCAGTCTTTCTCTTAATTCGGTTTCTGTTATTATTAGAGAATACACTTCATTTCAATTTGTTATATTACCCAGAGTCTGTTCTACCTTTGAATAGGTACTCAGCTGTTGTTGGGTAGTGTGTTCTACAAATGTTGAACAGTTAACACTGGTTGATAGTAGCTTTTCAGGTCCTCTGCATCCTTATTCATTGTTTTCTTCCTCCATCAATTACTGAGAAATGAATGTTAAAGATTCCAAACATAATCATGGATTTATCTATTTTTTTCCAGCTTTATCTATTTTTGCTTCATGTATTTTGAGACTATGTTTGTATATGATTACACATATGGATTGTTATACGTTCTTGGAGAATTGACTTTATTATTATAAAATAGTCCTATTAATTCCGGTAATATTTCCTGTTCTGAAGTCCACTTTGTCTGATATTATTATAGCTATATAGAGTTTGCGTGGTATACCTTTTTCATTCTTTTCTTCTAATATATCTATGCCTTTATAGTTAAAGTAGTTTCCTTATAAATAATATATAATTTATACTTTTTTATGACAATCTCTGTTATTTGCTTAGTGGGTTTACATTGTTTATATTTGTTATAATCGTTAATATGGTTTAATTAAAATCTGCCATCTTGTAAGCTGTTTTCTATTTGTTCTGTCCTTTGCTCTGTTCTTTATTTTTGTTCTTTCGGATCACTTGGGGTTTTTTTGTGATTCCATTTTTCTCCACTATTGGCTTATTATTTATACCTCTCGAAGTACCTTTTTTGGTAGTTTATTTAGGGTTTATATTATACATCTTTAATTTGCCAACGTCAACCTTAATATAAATTATATTGATTCATAAGTAGGTTAAAGACCTTACAACCTTATGTTGCCAATTTCTCCCTTCCATCCTTTGTTATTTTTGTCATTCATTTTATCTCTGTGTGTGCAATAAACACACAATACATTGCCATTAGTTTTGCTTTAGAGAGTATTTTATATTTTAGGACAATTAAAATTTTAAAAATTAAATTTTATATGCACCTGTATTTATTTCACTTCCAGCACTCCTTATTTGTTTGTGTATACCAAGGTTTTTCTGTTATTATATATCTTATGCCAGGAGAACTTTATTAACAGGTCTGATGGGAAAGAATTCTCTCAATTTTTGTTTTTCAGTGAAAGTCTTAACTTTTTATTCATTTTTTGGAAAATATTTTCATTTGCTGTAAAATTTTTAGTTGACAGGATATTTCATTCAGTATTTTAAGGACGTCACTCAATTATCTACTGGTTTGCATAGTTTCTGATGAGAAATCTTCTATCTTCTTGTCTTTGTGTCTCTATAGGTAATGTGTCTTCCTCACACCATCCCTGGATACTTTCAGGTTTTCCTCTGTTGTTGGTTTTCAACAGTTCGAATATGATATGTCTACATGTTTTTCTTTGTGTTGCTCTCTGGGGTTTTTGTGGCTGTGGCTTGGTGTCTGCCACATTCCATTAATTTTGGAAAATTCTTGGGCCATATTTTCTCAAGTAATTCTGCTGTGTTTTTCACTCTTTCTTCCTTTTCTGATTCCAATTTGATATTGTCCCAAAGCTATTGGATGTTTTGTTCTTTTTCCCTCCCATTCTTCGCTCTCTTTCTGTGTAACTTTGGATAAATTCTATCAATTTATCTTTAAGGCCCCTGATTCTTTCTTCGTCTGTGTTGTAAGTCTATTTATGGACTCATTGGAGGCATTCCTCACCTCTGCTATTGGGGTTTTCATTTATAGCATTTTTGTTGGATTTTTCTTATAGTTATTATCTCTATACGGAAACAATTTATCTTACCTTGCTTCTTTTTCAGCTTTTTATTAGAACATTTAAAAGATTAGCTCTAGTTATTTTAAATTCCCTGTCTTGATAGTTCCAACATCTGTCATAGCTGAGTCTGATTCAAATCAGAGATTGCTTTGTCTGCTGCCATTGTGTTGCCTTTCCTCGCTTTTCTCTATATGCCTCACAGTTTTTGGCTGAAACTTGAACGTCATATTTAGGACAGCAGACGCTGAGATTTTATGGCTGGAATAGGCATGCTTTCCCTTGTTCTAGGTCTTCAGTGTGAGATTCTGAGTCTGATTTTATGGCTGGAATAGGCATGCTTTTCCTTGTTCTAGGTCTTCACTGTGAGATTCTGAGTCTATGTGTGTGTGTGTGTGTGTGTGTGTGTGTGTGTGTGTGTGCGTGTTTCCAGAGTTGAGCAGGATTTGGATTTGTTGGTGCTATGGTTATTATCAGTGCACCACAGACTTCAAATTCCTCTAGCGTCACTTCATATTTAGGGTGGGAGCTGATTTGTAAAAGAGTTTTTCTCAGTATCTGTTCCAACCTTAGCTGTAGGTCCCTCCTTTGTTCTGTCACTGAGAGAGGGTCTCTCTTCACGTTCTTGTCTCTCTTAAACCAGTATACTGCTGTTACTCGTTACTCTGAACCTGTGAATCTGGTGGTAGGGGCAGTACGGCGTTATTCTCTGTTTTGTCTTAGGAAGTACTCTGTCCCTGGGTTTAAGGACTGTGGCCTTCTCAGTGGTCCTGCACTTTCCCAGCTTTCCCATCTTGGCACAGCATATGTTCCTGTCACTATCCCAGGGACAGAGGGGTTTTTTCTGTTACTCTTACCCAGCTTCAAGGAGTTTGTGTTTTAAGATTATGAACAGTCAGCTTGTATTTTTAGAGCATAGTTCTGCAAGTCAGAAATAGTCCATTTTAACTAGAAGTCTATCATAATCACATATCTGGTCTCTCACATTCCTCCCAAGAATAAAAATACAACCTCGCCAATTCATTGTTGGAATGAGTTTTTAATTGTTCCCTAAAGGGTGTTCTGTCTCACAGCAGTTTAAGACTTTTGTTCAATCAAGATGATCAGGAAGAAAGATCAGATGTGTGGGGGGTGGTGGTGGCCGTGGTGGTGCTCATGTCTTTCTCACCTCACAGTGCCTGCTGTTTCCTCCTCCCCACAGTACCACAAGTGATGCTTTCTACGGACTCTTTTTTTGTGAATATTCAGAGAGGTCCAACAGATGAATCTGCCAGTAGGAATGAATTCCCAGTATAACTGCATCCTCTAGGAGTTCTATCCTCTTGTTAGCCCACACTCAGCTTTCACCTATTTCTTAAAAATTTTAGCTGAATTATTCTTACTCTTGCTGTGTGGCACTTGCCCCAGGTAAGGTAGTGCTACCATCTCATCTCTTTTGGCAAGCACTTGTCTTCCTGGATTTCAGGTTAGTTGTTTGTCCTGTGATTTTTGTTCAGTAAGTGGTTCAAAAAAATCATGTGAATTTGCAAATTATCTTGTGGGTTTTTTT
>RJWJ010016055.1:0-35111 GCA_004363605.1 Indri indri
TTGGGATACTTCACTTAGTAGAATGCGTTCCAGCTCTATCCAGGAGAATACAAGAGGTGCTATATCACCATTGTTTCTTAAAGCTGAATAGTACTCCATGGTATACATATACCACATTTTATTAATCCACTCATGTATTGATGGACACTTGGGTTGTTTCCACATCTTTGCAATTGTGAATTGTGCTGCTATAAACATTTGGGTGCAGGTGTCTTTTTCATAGACTGTCTTTTGTTCTTTTGGGTAGATGCCCAGTAATGGCATTGCTAGATCAAATGGTAGATCTACTTGTATTTCTTTAAGGTATCTCTATATTGCTTTCCACAGAGGTTGCACTAGTTTGCAGTCCCACCAGCAGTGTATGAGTGTTCCTATCTCTCCTTTTCCTTCTCTGAATTCCTAGCATCCAGCCGAATGCCTGGCACATGGTAGGTACTCATGTACACATTCTCTGAATTCCTAAATCTCCATTTCCTCCACTGTGAAACAAAGTTGGGCAAAATGATCTCCAAGGGCCCTTGCAGTTCTAATAATCTATGACTTTGACAGATCTGAAGTGGCCCACAGCACTCTGTCTCACAAGAAAGCCCACGTCTTCTTTGTGGTTGGCCTGAGATCATGAATTCAAACACAAATGAACTGTGCACAATTTAGGGCCTAACTTTGCTCTGACTGAATCAGCAAGACTGCTGTGATAACAGCAGTTGAAAGCTTATGCCACAGCAGTGCCTGCAGCAGAGAAAGATTCCAGCCTCCACCTCCTGCCTGACTGCCCAGGCTCTCAGCCTGCAGTTTCCTCTAAGGCTCTGGATTGGTCCGAGGGCGACAGAGGGCTGGGGAAGAGCCTCTATATATTCCTCAGAGGGAAAGGCAGTCCCAGACAGTTTTGAAGCTTTCAGACTCTATCTGCTGTTAAGAAGTTGTATTCAAAGCTGAGGAGCTAAGCCAGTTGCCAAAATGTGCAAAGGACTTGCAGCTTTGCCACACTCATGCCTGGAAAGGTGAGAACCGAGTTATTTTGGTTTAAGAGATGGAGATAAGGAGAATCTTTACTCAAGAGAGGATGCCCGGAGACAATAGAGGCATTGTAGTTTGTGACCAAATTGAGATAAAACAGGTGTTTTCTTGTAGACTGGGAATGGTCTCTTCTCTGTAAACAATGCAGAGATTTTGAAAGATCTGAGCTAGGAGATATAGGTACAACACGGGATATGTGAAACATAATTTAATATCCAGAACATCACTTCCTTCAAAGAGATACTGATGCTATACGTGCTTATTCAGAGTGAAAAATGTATGGTTAAGAATGTAGACTCCGGCATCAAACTGTCTGGGTTTGAATCCTGGCTCTACTACTCATTATTTGTGTGGCTTTGGGCAATTTATTTAACCTCTCTTTATCTCAATGTTCTTATCTGTAAAATGGAAATACTAAAAGTATCCACCTCACAAGCCGGTTGTAAGGATCAAATGAATTAATGTATATGAAATGCTTAGAACAATGTCTGGCATGTAGCAGAACTGCATAAATGTTAACCCTTATTAATGTACAGGGCCTGGGAAAGGAAGACAGGTTTGCAGGGAGGCAGGGGAATTTCTCATTGTTCTTTAGCTAGAAGTAGTTGGATTCCTAGACAGAAAAGCCCTTGGGACACAGGGGTTATTTATTAGCTCGCATTCTTTCTCAGATAAATGGAGCAAAATCTTTAAGACTCCCTGGTTGTTCTTAGGCTGGCCAGTGTTCTGGAGGGAATCCTAAATATCAAGATTGAGTAAATAGAAGAAGAACAAATATTTTACTTGCTAGAAAATTTAACCCAGCAATCCCACCTGATACAGAGAAATAGGGATGTCTCTCCTCTTTTTGTCAATGAATTTGATTAACTTTCGTTTGATCCTTCATTATTTAATGGAAATAAAGGTGACCCTTGTGCAATTCTCCATCCCTCAAGGCACTGGAGATAGAAGTTTGTTGTTTAATGAGTCATCTATGACTTTTGTCTCTTACAAGCTCAGGTATTTTTGATGACTTCCAATCTGGAAGCAGCCTTGAAATAATTTTTAAGAAGACAGCATTGTAGCATATAAATTTGTTTCCAACAATATTGTCTAGTGACTGAAAATGAACCCTCCAAGGAGCCTTATACCCTGCTGTCAAAAGCACGTATTATTATTTTTTAATGCCCAAAAAAGAAACTTGTAGCTCTTAAGTCATAATAGATTGTAACTAAGGGATCAATATTGTTTAGTGGACCAACCTTGGGGAGGAGGATAGGTTTTAGTGCGGGATACTGCTTATTGCTATTAGCCTGTTCTTTCCTCTTTACTCTATAGAAAGCTTGAGAAATAGAGCACAGAGAGCTGAAAAGCACTGAAAGCTCCTTAAATATGAGATGATGCATAATTATTTTCTTTTCCATTTTTACAACTATGAGAATTGCAACTTGACTTTCTCAACAATATTAACAAATACCTTTAGCCCACTTATTATTTGAAATTATTTTGTACTCTCCTGTAGTAAATAAATCTTACTTTATTAATTGGTGAATAATTGACTCTAGAATGATTGCAGCATCAGTTTGCCAGGCATTTTGTAATCCCATGACACACTGCTTGGCATTTGGTGAGTAATCAATAAGTGTTTGTTGAAAGTTTGGCATTCTTCCTAATTTTTCCCTATGTGCTCTTATAAATATGCATGTCTACTGAGACATATGGATGAAACATTTCTTTCAATGATTCCTATTACTGTTTCATATCCGATTCACCAGCAACATTAATAGTGAATCACTTTATGTATCATTTTTTAAACATGCTTCACAGAAAAGTAATTTTATGCATCTTTTAATGCACGGCAAACTCTTATGCTCCAGGATATAATTAATGTTCATGTGGAATATTAAAGAATGACCAGGAAGCAAGCTTTTTTTTGGTAGATTGACCGAATCTTTTAATTTACTGGAATGTGGAGAATCCTGCAGTTATTGTGTTATTACATATTTTTTCCTGATCTGTTCCCACTGTAAACAGAATCATATTTCTATTTACAATGCTGTCTGAGTGGAATGTTTTGGAGAAATAGAATTGTGGAGCTGTCAAGCTGTTAGCACACACCCATGGAAAGGATCTAAGATTGTCTACTCAAAGGGGAAAGTGTTCCTTGAATAAATGCTTCCAAACCTACCTTCCACGCACTGTACTCTGACTCTCACCTCTCTCATCCACCAGGCTCCCGGCTTTGCATTTTTCCCCAAGCTGCAAGGAACATGGGTATGCCTCAATGCTTAGATAAAGATATTTCAACATCCATATCAAATAAATTAGGGCAAAAAGTATGCATTACAAGACAAATCTATTTTTACTGGAAAGTTGTGCTGAAGAGTTAAATTGCAACTTCTATGTTGCATGGGAAATATAATTCAGTTTTATAAAAATCTGATTAACATACTATTATTGGTCAATAGTGGAAAGAGTACTGGTTAAAAGTAAGGGGCAGACTCAGTTTTGTCATTATCTAAATTTATGTCCCTGAGCAAGTTATTTCACTTTCCTAGGACTCTATTTTCTAATTGAATAGGTAAAAGTTGGATTAGTTGTTCTCTAATAACTTTTCCAGTTCCAACAGAGTGTACATGAAGTGAGATACACCTGGTTTCAGTGACTAGTGAGAGATGCAATTGAAAGGAACTTTTTCCTAATTTATTTTTTTCTAGAAGCTTGGAAGCAAATATGAGTCAAATAATGAATAACCATCAAGGACCCAACCCTGGGCTGAAACCGCTGTGCTACAGCAGAAGCAACCTACCCAGTGACTCTAATACTGACGTATAAAAACACATGATTTACTTCATGTAAGAGAAAATCTGACCCCAGGAAATAGTCTTTTCTCAAAGTCTAGGGAATTTTTAAGCCTGAGTCAACTTTGACATATTTATAGAAACTATTCTTTGTTTATTTATTAAGATTTTAAGGCTATTGTTTATTAAAACCCAAGTAGAACTCATACATCTTTATATATTTATAGAGACAAATAATCCAAACCTTTGAGCAATGAATGGCCACTGCCACACAATTTCTACCCTCTGGCATATTGAAACCTGTACTGTAGGGGTGGGAATCTTATACAGTCAATAAAAACGAAAGAACTAAATCAATTGAAGGTCTTATTTTCACCCATGATTTTCAACTTTGAATTTTAGGCTTCTTTTGAAAATTAGTTTTATTTTCACAGTTTGTGAATTTCTACAAACAACTTTTTGTTGTTGTTGTTGTTGTTTTTGTTTTTGAGACAGAGTCTCACTCTGTTGCCTGGGCTAGAGTGCAGTGGCGTCATCGTAGCTCACTGCAACCTCAAACTCCTGGGCTCAAGAGATCCTCCTGCCTCAGCCTTCTCAGTAGTTGGGACTACAAGCATGCAATGCCATACCCAACTAATTTTTTTAAAAAATTTTTTGTAGACTTGGGGTCTTGTTGTGTTGCCCAGGCCAGTCTCGAACTGCTGGGCTCAAGCAATTCTCCTGCCTCAGCCTCCCAGAGTGCTGGGATTATAGGCATGAGCCACTGTAACTGGCCCGATGTTTGTTTGGAGTAAATATTGCTCTTTGGAAAAATATGGAAGTATTCTGAAATAAAAAGTGTTACGATTTCCAAAGTTGTCACCATAATATAAAGCAACCAATGTGGTTATTATAATTTTTTGTTCATTGCTGTTGACTAGTCTTAGTACCAAGTTCACAGTCTCTACTAAACTATATAATATGGGGAGTAAAGAAGTAATTAATACTCAGCTTCTGACAAAGAATTTTCAGTGTTATATTAATAAAGTGCCACCAAGCCCTTACCATTGTAGGTGCCTGGCATAGATCTGATTCCTGTTTCAGACTAGAAAGGCTACTAATGGTATGCTAATGGTGTAATGTGTGTGTTTAATCCATCATTCACATATAGGGCTTCTGGCCATCTCAAGGGTGTAGCAATGCTGGGAATTTTAAAAATTATAGGAAGTAAATGGGAAGGGTGATTTTTAAAAATTTATTATTTTAGAATTTATTTTAAATTTTTATTTGTTAACAATTTTATTTGTTTTAAAAATTTATTTTTATTTTACTAAACATTCAATTTTTTCCCATCTTCTCTGATTTATGTGGGTCAAATAAGGAGCACATTTAGAGCAAAAAGGCAGCTAATAAGCAGGGCTACTAATCAACTAATCTTCTTTTGAGAGTATTAAGCCTTTGGAAGGACCAAACAGAGGGTGTCAAGGCCCCTGTGTCTGCAGGATTAAGTAAATTTAGCCTTTTTCAAAAGCATGAGCTCATCCTTGAGCTAATTGTAGTGAAAAGGTAAGCACCAAGTGAATAAAGACTGTGGTAATTAACTCGAGCAAGTGACAGCTCGATAGAAATGAATGCAGGATCATCAAAGAAGTCTAAGGAGATAGAGGCAGAGCTTCCAGGTGGGTTTAGGATCAAGCTTTCTGGGAATAAGTGTGAATTTGAATGTGAGATATATGAATATAAACATATAACTGATAATCTATGATATAATTGAAAATATTACAGTAAAACTGTATAATGTAAGAAAGTGAGTGAATTATTTAATAAAATTTGGAGGGGAAAATCACTAAGAAAAACTTTGCTTTGATTTTCATTAAGGAAATAGTATCTATTATTTCTCTGGAGTGCCTTTCAAATCTGTGTACTTACTCTAAGCATACAGATAAAAAACCCAGGCCTTGTTCCCAAGGAAATTTCAGCCCGGTTAGAGAGACAAAGAAGAAAAAAATTAAGCTCAGTGTTGTAATCCACTGTGAAGTAACTAGTGCACAAAGCACTAAGAAGCACAAAAGTGGGAGAAGTCATCGGGGGGTGGGCCCTCGTAAGAGTGTTTGGTAGTCAGGGAAAACTTTACTAGAAGCTGCAGGGATGATGCTTGAACTAAGTGTACAAGGACAGAGGAGTTATCCAGGTCTAGGTAGGAAGAGGAGAGAGAAGGAAGGCCTTCTAGGCCAAGGGGACAGGCCCACACGTGCAAAGACCCCGAGGTGAGGGGGCACAGCAAGTATGGCTGATGTTATGACATCTCTGTACGGTCTGTATTGTCTCTCAGCAGCAAGCAAAGAGGGAAACCTCTGAGTTTCTGACCACTGCTAATCTCCTGGGCACCATGTCCTACATATGGTTCTCTGGTAACTTCTCCAGTACCCATCCACTCCTGACTCTGAGGCCTGAAGAGATTTGCTCAGAGGTAACACTTTTTTCCCCTTTTGCCTAAATAATTCAATTACTAAAAAGATAGTCTGTATTTGGCATGCACGAGGCACCCCATGAATATTTCGTTGCAAGAATGCATGAATAAATTTACAGCAAATGGAGACAGGACTGCTCCCAGGTAGCTTGGTGTTTTCTCTCCTTCCCCAAGGGATCAGGAAGAGTAAGAATGATACAGTATCAGTAGTGGGATTTTAGGCCACAGTGGAAGAAAGAGTGTAGGCTGCTAAATAAAGAGGGATTTCTGCTGAGGGAGAAAGGGAGTGGGGATTAGGAGAGGAGAAAATGTGGAGGAGAAACCTCCAGCGTTTCTATACTTTCATCAGGAAAACCTTGTTAAAGAGGTGAGTTTTTTGTTTCTAACGCCGGAATCCCTTTGGCCATTGGAAGCTTAGGAAACAGTACTGCTTGGGGGCATAACTCATGCAGTTGCTGCTGCAGCGGCTTCAGTGAATTATGTTCTGTATTCTAACTAGTTGCCTCCTTCTCTTCATTCTTTCGTTCAGTCTGGGCTATGCCGAATCATTGGCCATCAATTCATAACACTTTCAGATGCCAGAATCTTACATTTTGAAAGGTCCCTGAAAGGTTATCTAATTTGTTTCTCCTTCTCTAGCAAACACTGCACACTATTATGGGATAGATGATATCTAGGGACAGAGATTATTTATGTCTCTGGGGCCAGTGTTAATGGCCTTTGTCTGTACTGCTTACTGAGAGAGCAGAGGAGCGAAAGTTTAATTAATTCAGTCGGGATCAATCATTAGTAACAGGAACCAGAGTCTGGCTGGGGGCCAGAAGATAACAGGTTCCTATCTCTTTCTTCCTTTAAAGTTCCAATGGGTTCTCAGATAACGTTGGATCTGCACAGTGTTGAAGGCTGAGTCACCCAGAGGATAAAGACGGTGAAAGCCTGATTGTTTCTGACGGTCTGAGAAAGTTATTCCCAGAATTACACGTTTCAGGAATAGGGAAGAAAATGCAGAGTAAGGAAGGATGTTAGTTCACAGTCTATACCCTGTCTTAATATCAGCACTGGAACTACAGTATGGTGGGGGGGGGGGGAAGAACAGTGGTCATAACTCCGCTTCTGTTATTTCCTAGCTGTGTGAACTTGGGGAAGTCACTACACCTCTCTGAGCTTCATTTCCTCATCTGTAAATGAAGATTTTTATCTTGGCGGGGAGAGGTGCTATGAGAAATAAATGAAATTATATATATAAGGTGACTAGTTTTTAGTAGGTAGACTCCTAGTAAAATAATTAATTTCCTTCCATCCTCCTTTCCTTTGTAGGTAGTCAAGGAAACACAATTTAAGTCAGTCAATTATGTGCCAAGGCCTTTGATTACAGTAATTTCTTTTTATTCTTTCTCATCATAACCTCATCTTTTTTTGAATAATAAAGATGAATTGTAAAATAGTACAATATTATTTTACCATTTTATACATAATTCATTCAATATGTATTTCTTTCTTAAAAACATACCAACTCTTTTTTTTTTTTTTTTTTTGATACAGAGTCTTACTCTGTTGCCCAGACTAGAGTGCAGTGGCATCAGCCCAGCTCACTGCAACCTCAAACTCCTGGCCTCAAGTGATCCTCCTGACTCAGCTTCCTGAGTAGCTGGGACTACAGGTGACCAGCTAATTTTTTCTGTTTTTAGTAGAGACGGGGTCTTGCTCTTGCTCAGGCTGGTATCGGCCTTCCAGAGTGCTAGGATTACAGGAGTGAGCCACCGTGCCTGGCCAATTTTGTATTTTTTGTAGAGATGGAGTCTCACTATTTTGCTCAGGCTGGTCTCAAACTCCTGGCCTCAAGAGATCCTCCCACCTCAGCCTCCCAAAGTGTCGGGATTATAGTCATGAGCCACCACATCTGGCCTTCCTCTACCTTTTAATTCTGAATTTGGACACCATTTGTTTTGAGAAAAGATTCCATTTTCATTCTAATTTTCGTCTCATCCAAGTCATATAGGAAGGCCAGGGGACAAAGTTCTGGATGTACCTTAAAAGAAACAATAGATTAAATGTGTGTTTTTCTTTCTGCTGCTTTTGATCTCAATGGACTTAATTGAGAACCCCGTATTTCTTTAAAGGACTTGTAACAAATTCAGAATATACTCCCAATTTGTAAAAAGTGTATATTGATATGCAGTGGAAAGTGACTCTGCTTTTACATTGGTGAATTCCACAAAGGAAAAGGATGATCTCAGTTTCTTGTACAAACTTGAGGTGAATTAAACAGAATCTAACAGTCTATGATTCTTGTACTTTGGTTTACAGTTAGCTTAGTGTTCTCTCCCCTCAAGAGCATAAGTTCCTTGAGGGCAGGAGGAAAAAGTAAACCAAGGAACCAAGGATAGACACAGACACATCTGACTCTGGGAGCATGGCACCACTGATGGCTTTCATACTATGTCACATTTTCCCCCAGTGGGAGAGGGTGGCCCAGTCACACCTTTCAGAATGCTACCCAGGGGGACATTGGTCCTTTGCCCTAACAGGGAAAGAGCTTTCATCCTCGAGGCATGATAAGAAAGGTAAGTCAGGATTTCTAAGCCTTTATGTGATTAAGCACTTTTCATCTGTCATCTGGGTAAATCCTGGAGTACTGACAATTCTTAGAAGTGAAGACTGCTGACTGCATGAATCCATGTCAGGCATACAGGTGCACAGCGACTGCAATTTCCAACTACAGTAGGGACAGATGGCTTGCCTCCAGACCAGGCATTATAAATTGGGCCTTTTCTGGAAAATGTGTAGGTGTGGTCAACCTAATTACAGGATGTATGCATCATCGACATGGCTAATGCATGCGTGCCTTTGGGTTTATTTACTTTGACCATAGAACTTCTGGAAAGTCCAAATGGAGTATCTCTTGGCAAGGCATTCTATTCAGTTGTCAGGTCCAGGTAAGATAATTAAACCTGACATTTTCTTCTCCTCAAAAAGGAAACATTTCAGTGTTTAAAGGATTCAGCCAAGCAGTTTCGAATACTTCGGACAGTAGATACCTGATGATCCTGTTGGTTTCATGAATAGCAAATGAAACAAAGACCATTATTGTATATTCTTCATGTTTTCCTTCCCAACGGCCCAGACACTTCTCAAAACAGCACCTAGCCCATCTGGGCAGATCACTTAGATCTTTAAAACTCTACATTCTAGAAAAATATTGGAACTGTCATATTAGAGTCAGAGGAAGAGATACAGCATGAAATCACAAAGGCGAAGTGCTCTACTCTGTAAGTGTTTATTATTATTAGTGAAGTGTGCGGATCTGTTTTGGTCATTTTTTGATATTTTTTGTGCAAAGCATCTTTCTTGATGAGGTACTTGTTTAGGGGATTCAGAAAGTTTAGAAAGAATCAAGATATTCCATTAAAAAAGTTGCTTCCTGTATTTCGGTAATTTATTTTAAGTGACAGTTTACAAGAGATACCTAGTCAACAAGAGTGTGGGACCAAATGACCTGTGCACTCTGGGACAAGGGCACCGAGGCAGGTCACACTGAAGACTTTCTCAGATGGTCTAGTGGTCTGACGCTTTCTGGATTATGAGATTCTGAAGTCTTAGATCTTGCTTCTTAATCTCCAGAGTCCAAAACAAGTATATGTCACTTGAACACACACATACACACACATGCACACACACACACACTCCTGATATATTTTTTTTATTATTAATCTGCTTTATTGTGCTGACCCCAATGTTTTTTATGACTTGGATAAAAGATGGATTGTTTGTTAAAATCAGAGAGCTGTGCAGACAAACTGAACATGTAGCTGAGCCGGGTAGGAGGAAGTGATTTTTCTTTCACAAAGATGAATGTAGATTGACAGGATTTTTTTTCATCTTAGGCAAATAAATGTTTTCTTTGTTCATGGTTTGAATTTTACACTAAATGGGAAAAACAAACTTTTTTCCCCTTTTTCTCACACAATATTTCAGTTCTGACACCAAATATCGAGTTTTCACACCAAGGAATTCTTCAATTTTCTGCAGGCACCAATTGGCTATCCTACAATTCAATTCAACTCTGACACTATCTACCTGGGGTTAACACCACACCTCACAGGTTAAGGGCTCAGTCCCCCAAGAATACCCACTACTGCAGATGCCAATCCCAAGTTCAGCTACAAATTAAGGGTTCCCACAACCCCCTCCTTGGGTCAATAATTTGCTATAATGGCTCACAAGACTGAGGGAAACATTTACTTACATTTACCAATTTACAATAAAGGATACAGATGAACAACCAGATGAAGAGGTGCATAGGGCAAGGTATATGGGGAGGGGTGCAGAGCTTCCATGACTTCTCTGAGCATGCCGCCCTCCCCACTCCTAGCTGTGTTCTTGTTGACCAACCCAGAAGCGCTCCAAACCCTGTACTTTAGAGATTTTATTGGCGGCTTCATCATGTAGGCATATTTGATTATTAATTCAATCTCCAGTACCTCTGCTGCCCTCAGAGGATGAGGTTAGGGCTGAAAAGCTCCAAGCTTCTAATCATGGCTTGGTCTTCCCGGTGACTAGACCACCCGGGAGCCCAGTAAGAGTCACCTCATCAGAGTAAAAGACACTCTTATTACCCAGGAAATTCCAAGGGATTTAGGAGCTCCATGTCAAGAACAGGGGTCAAAAACCAAATATTAGAACAACAGATGCTCCCAGAACTCCTATCACTCAGGAAATTACGAAAGTTTTAGGAGCTCTGTGCCAGGAACTGGTGGCAGAGACCAAATACATATTTCTTACCATGCTAAGAAATAGTGTAAAACCCCTGGTCTCTGGCCATGAACCCCTTACAGCAAAATGATCATAAAAGTCAAAAGACTTTTTGACTCATTACTAGAATCTCATTCAGTCATTCATAATTAGTCCAGTCCATTGCCATACCATATAAAAATATCTCCCAGGGAGAGGTTACTCAGGTTTTCAGGCTTCCATTCCATATTGTCAGGTTCCGAAAGCAGGAATGGTCTCAGCAACATACGGCTTCACCCTTTCAGGCATCTGTGACAAATGAGCTAAGACACAGTATCATCTCTTACTCCGAGCCTCTTTTGAAGTATTGATGTGATATTAGATTTCCTTCATTTCATAACCCATTTATTCATTCCTTTACCCTCAGTTACTCTTCCTCCTTCTCCTCATTTATACCCAAAGTTTTCCGCCTTTGGAGGTTTGGCCACTGTGCTGGTCTAATGCAGGTGGCAATGCTGGTCTATCTCTCCTTCAGTCTGCTCCCCCTCATATAGGGTAGCATTAAATAGGTGCAGAACTAGTGGGCTATTTTTGCTACCAGGCAATATAGCTACAATCACGGTTAACCCAATTTTCCAGATGAGGTCAAGGCACAGTCCACCCCATCAAGCCCCTATTAATCTTCTGTACTCCCAGCACTTATGGTTGCAGCTTTGGTCCTATGAGAATTACATCTGGTAGGTGGAAAAGAAGTTGAGGTGATGTGGGAAAGAAAGAAAATGTACAGTAGTTATAATAGCATCCTCCCCTCTTGGCAAGAATTGGATAGTCATACCGGCATCCTTCCCCACCCACTCTTCTCTAGATCCAGCAGAAAAACAGAGGAATATCTAGTCGGGGTACTCTAGTCCCATTCATGTTGAGTGTGAGCACACACTCATGAAGGCATGTTTGTGAGCTTCATGCCTTTGTCTCCCCTCATTCTAGACAATCAATGTTTCAATTGCCCATTCCACTTCTCTGTCAAATTATTCCTCTGCAGAGGATATCTCTGCCCATTGTTGGACATTATGGGCTCTGCAGTGTGTTCCTTGGTCTGAAGAAATGACAGCCGGGCTGTCCAAATTGGTATAATGTCTTCTCTTTTGGTTCTTTTTAGAGTATGCTGAGCATTTGCATCCAACACCCGGTAAGCAAAGCCCAGTTCAGAGTCAGTGTCTATTCCTGTCAAGACCCATCTGTAGCCCCACAAGGCAAACAGCATCAGTCTCACTTGCCAGCAGTGTTCCAGTCCTCCCCACCAGGGAATGCCCCATAGCCATCAGCAGTCTCCATCTCTCTTACTGACAAACAGAACCGTTCTTACTGGCATTTTGTGCCTCAAAGTGTGCAAGAAGAATATATCCAGATTTAGCCCATCTCTGCATTGCTGTGCTACACCAATATTCACTCCTTTCATGGGCCCCAGTGGCCACACAGGCAAGTACACAGGAATATCTGCTTGTTGATTCCAATCACTTTTTGAACCTAGAAGGGAGTTCTAATGGCTATTGACATGTCCCACTTTAATGAACCCCCAAATTCCCACAGTAATTTCCATAGGGCTGTGCCCCATATGGACACCCCTTTAATAGGTCAGGTTTCCATCCTGCCTGAACATATGGACAGGCAATTGGCCACTGCCCATGAGTCAGTAAAAACTGAAACCTAGGGGCTTTTACCTTCCATCATTGCTAGGAAACTAGCATGCAGTTCAGCCTGCTGGGCTGATCTGTTTTTACCTTTGATCAGAGTGACAGCCGTCTGTTACTTAGTTCAGAACTGCTGTCTACAAACCATGTAACTCTGGCAGTTAGTCAACTGCTGTTTGTAGGGCACTGTCCAAGTGACGATAGAATTCAGCAGTTCCTCACACAGTTTCAGAGTCAGTCCTACAAGAAAAAAAAGCGCCCTGCTTGTATTTCCTCCTTGCATTTCCCAGGTAGCATGATCCTGTATGAACCATTTCCATTTTATCATGGAACTCTTCTGGGCACTGCCATCCCCATTAGAGTTTTTCTCTGACATCACCAAGACGTCATGCGTATTTCAGGTTTTAAGATTTATGTCCTTCAGTCGTAGAGGCAGTTTCAATCAACATCCCAAAACAAGCCACTAATTGTCCCTCAGGTGGAAATTCTCTAGTCCAAAGTCCCACTTGTCGTCCCTGGGAGATGCTCACAGGCTTTTGCTGTGAGTGCCAGTCTATGCTCCATATAGGGCTGTCAAACAGAATTTGTCTATATGAGCGCTCCAGCCTCTACTCTGTACTGTTTGGGTTTGGGCAATCTTATTGGCTCCCCTTTAGCATTTCCAATTAGCTTTGTTTTGGAGGGCAGATTTACATGTCCTCTATTTCACAATAGCAGGTAGGGGGACCATTCCCCCATCAAATACAATGTTCATCCCCGTAACAGAATAGGGTAAAAGAGACACAACCACTTCACACTAAGCCTGTTAAGACATTCCAATTTTTATCAACCCTATCAACCCTTAAATTTTTATATTCTCTCAAACTAATTGTATCCCAAGTCAGGGCTTTACCAATGGGACTTTATTATAGTGCATGAGACTCCTGTGTCCAGGAATCCTGGAAAATTTTCTTCTCTACTCCCTGACCGTTTACCCATTTTTCTGCAAAAGGCTTTGGGTTCCCAGCAGTGGGTCTAGCCCAGGGACCCCGACCCCTTTGTCAATCTTTATCTTGTGTGAATGAGCTGACTTTTGCTCCAAGTAGTTGCAGGTTAAGTTTCTTCATTGTAATCTTTGTCTTTTAGCTTTTCAAATTTCTCCAAACTGGGGTAAATAGAAGGGAATTGTTTGGGGATTTTTTTATATTGGGGGATCAGCAAAGATCCCTTTGAACCATGCTACCTTTGATAGTGTTGTATTAAGACCCTTGTTTTAACCCCATCAATGTCTATGTTATTCATCCAATTTCTTAATAACTGTCTAAAGATTTTCTCATACTTGGATGAGTCTCATCACACATATTTTTCCTTTTCTTCTTTGTTTTGCCCCATCAGTGTTTCTGTTATTCACCTTATTTCTTAACAGCCTTTTAAACATTTTCACCTTGTTAGGAAGAGCCTCTTGACTCTCCCCTCTGCCTTTTCCCACTCTCTTGTTACTTAATCTACTGTTTTTATTAGCATCTGTAAGACCCATAAGGAAAAGCCAAGACAGCAAATTTTCCCAGATTATCATTAGATTTTGCAGCAGTAGGATTATATGTGGTGGCCATGTAAACGGGGCCTCTTTGCACACAGCATTTACCATGCCTTGGTAGCAGGCATGCTCAGTGGGTGAACACTGTGATTATCAGGAAGCCAGTCCCACATGGCTCGCATACCAAGCACATCAGGGGCATCATTTGAGTGTTCCACTTGGCATTTATATGGGGAAAAGGACAGTCTGCTTTCTCAGGATATATAGACCTTACAATGGCTTTTATCTAGTCCACCAGGTTGGCTGTTCCCTCAGGAATAACCTCCTGTGTGTTTGGATCACGTATAGCCATCTGCAAATGTCCCATAATGAGCCATAGGTCCTGTATCAACTCAGAATCCATTTTCGTAAAGGTTCTTTAGGAAGCTAATGATCCTGATCTAAAAAAATGAAACAACTCCTTCACACTATACCTCTTGGTTTGAGGAGTTTCTTCTTAGCTTTGCCTTCCTCCTATTGACTATCTTTTTGGTGACCAGAGACCTTAGAGGTGTTTTCTGTTGTCCTGCATAATTTTTCCCTTTGCAGATGTTTTTCAGGCTAGGGGCTAAAGCTCAGACCAACCCAAATCTGAGGTTGGTCCAACATCAAGGTCTGAACCAGTATTTTCTTTCATTTTAGCTATTACAGATAACAATAACCAAGCAATTATGTGTATAGCATGGTTATTATTTTGCATTTCCTTACCTATCCAATGAACCAACTACCCGGGAGTCAGATCTACTACCATTTCCAAACTCCATTGGTAACTTTGACCTTTAGTAACTGATTGCAGTGCAGCTGCAGTTTCATCCATGGGTGACTAGGTAACCATATACTTTCTCATTTAGGTAGAAAGCTATAAGAAAATGTAAGTTGGGATTTTCTTGAAATTCTCATCTGCTGGTTCAAAGAAACTTTATTTTATTTTTTTAATTGCCCTCTCATCTTTAATTTTCCGATGCACTAAGTATAATTCAGCTTTTATCTCCCTTCCTGGACCAGATGGGGCCCTGATGTTTGTAATTATCCTGAAATGTGAGTGCAGATGGCTGGACTGCAGCCAAGGGAAAGGAATATGTAACTACCATTAGCCACCTATGGAACACATTTTATTAAATGGATACTGGCTTAAGAAAAAGAAAAGAATGCCACAGACAATCGACACTTGTCACAATGTAGGAACGAGTGCCTAGCACGATTTTGGTTGCGCAGAGGCACACAGTAAAAGTCTATTGAATTGAATTGATAGATGCTGTTCCTTACATGGGATGTGATTTTTTTCTTTTCCCTTCATAATTTGACTGGTTTAGAATCACATACCGATACTAAGTAAGTTTAGGCTAACAGACCCTTTCCTTCTTTACAGATGGAAAAAAAATCCACGCTGTTTTTGTGACTTGTCCAAGGCACATAGTTAGTGAGTTGGAGCTTAAAATTTACATATCATCTTCATTTTATTTTATTTGAAACATTAATACTTTTTTAAATGAATTTTGTTTATAGATCCACAATTTTATGTTGTTACTTTTAAAAATATTTATTCTTCCATTAACACCATCTTTCAAAAAGTTTTGATTACTACACAGTAATCTTTAAGAAATAATTACTTTTTTTCCCATTTCTATTTACCAGATGCATATAACTGCCAATTAGAATATCTGAGCAACAGGAGAGAGAAGATATTGTACAGTGATTAAAAGCCCAGATGCTGAAATAAGATTGGGTTGAATCTCACCTCTGTCATTTACTGGGTGAATTTGGGCAAATGTCCTAATTTCTCTGTGTCTCAGTTTTCTCATCTACAAGGTGGAGGTAACAGTAATACCGTCCTCGTAGGATTGTTGTGAGCACCAACTATGTTTATGCATTGCATGTGTTGAGTGAACCATTTAGTTAGCCAGGAGATGTGTGGTTTCTCTTAATTTTTCCTAGTTATCTTCAGGTTGGCAGAACCTTGCAGGCAAATCTCAGAATGGATCTAGAACGGGGAACTGGAAAGCATCAGGAATTATCTTCATCTCCCTCATAGAGGGGTAAGAAAAGGAATTGAATGAAAGGGCCGACAGAAAGTAAATGGGACAACTGAATGACAGGAGGAAGGAGAGAAGGGAGGATCACAGATAATCTAGCTGAACCTGGGGGGTTCAGAGAATGACTGGGCTACTGACAAAATATGGTTATCTGAAAGGGAAGCCCTGTTTAGGAGTAGGTGATGAGTTCATTCTTCTGAACTCTTTTAGGAATTCTTAAAAGATTTTAAGTAAAAAGCTGTGACCACCCTGGACAATTTTATAGTTGCTCAATTGATGTTTAAATAGTTGCTAATTACTAAATTGATTAAAAAAAAAAAAAAAACAGCTGTGACTCTCATACCCATGACTCCAGGGAGGGAGTAATTCACAGTGGCCTATGCCATAAAAATGAAGCATATATACACACGTATATATATATATATATATATATATATATGTAAAAACAAAGCCCATAGGACACTGTCTGGTCTGGTTTGAAGCTTTGGGGCCTAGGAGGGAAGGAGCAATATTTGAACAAATAGCTATCCAGGGAAGGAAGGTTAAGAAACAGACCACTCGGTAAAGGTTAAGAGAATTAAGATTACCTGTCAACTAAAAATAGAAGGGTAGAATGAGGATCAGAGAATAGTCTGACTGGTTTTAAGTCTATTTCTATTGTCAACCAAGTTTAAAAAACAAAAGCTAATTGAGGTGTATTAGTTTCCTGCTGCTGCTGTAACAATTGCCACAAGCGTAGTGGCTTAAAACAACACAGATTTATTCTCCTGCAGTTCTGGAGGTCAGAAGGTTAAAATGGATCTTATGGGCTGCATTCCTTCAGGAGGTTCTGGGGGAATCAATCTCCTTGCCTTTACTAACATCTGGAGGCCACCTGCAGTCTTTGGCTCACCGTTAAAGCCAGCAGTGTAGCATTTTTCAGTCTCTGCTTCCATTGTCACATCACCTTCAGACTGACCCTCCTGCCTTCATCTTACAAGGGCCCTTGTGATTTCTTTAGGTCCACCTAGATAATCCAGGGTCATTTTCCCACTTCAAGATCCTTAACTTTATCACATCTGCAAAATCTCTTCTGCCGCATAAAGTTGCATATCCACATGCCCCAGGGATTAGCATGTGGACATCTTTGGAGGGCCCTTATTCAGCAAACCATGGAAGGACATGTGGGAATGTAACTTTTTGCCATCTGACTGATTTCCCCTTCTTTTTTGCCTGTTTCTATGCCTTGCTTACTGTTTTGTCTTTCTAAGTGGAAATTTCTCAGGTGTAGGCCATGTCCTATTAAGGGTTTAACTGGATACTTTTTCATTTAGGAGACATTGTTCTTCCCTTCTGTTGTTTGTTTGTTTGTTTGTTTTGTGGTACGTTCCTAGCACCCTCTCTGACCATGCTTCTCCAAGTTCTCAGATCATTTTTTCTTGGCGTATTTCATATCTGACGGTCTCCTGTCACCAGTGACTTACATTTGCAATGCATAAAATTATATTTGTATTTGTCTAAGATGGCTCACGCCTACAGTCTAGAGGAGGATATTCAGCCCAAAGACTCCTGCTTGGCATCTGTCTTGTGGCTTCTGGGTGACCTTTTGCTAGGCTCCTAGACTCTCTTCCCACACTAAACCCAGATTTTTAACTTAGTAATTTCTGTTCCAGAAACCTAACCACATAATTTGGGGGAGTTTCTATTCTTCATTTCTCAATATGCAAGAGCCAGAGAGCAGACTGCATTGCTCACTGAGGGGAAAAGGAAGGAATGCTCTAAGAATGCTGGGGAGAAATTTCCAGGAGTGTAACCCCACAACATATGCATGGACCTTGAAAGCTTCTTTGAAATTTTTAGAAAACTTATTAGGAAATGTGAACTTCCATATCAAACATTAAGGGGAATCCCTGGAGAGCTGAAAGAGAGATTGGAAGAGGGCACCTGCTTTGGGATCCAAACCAATATCCTCTCCTTCTCTGGCATGCAGGGTCCCAGCCAAATCTTACATCCCCAAATATCATCTCTTCTGGGAATACTTTTCTATTATAATTCTCCCTAAGGGAGAAGCTATGGCTTCATTCTATGAACTCTCGTAGAACTTTAAATCTTTCTTGTATGTCATATCACTTCTTACCCTATTTTCCTCGGATTCAGTTTTGGTTGGGTATTTGATATTGTCTAATTTAATTCTTATCATAACACTGCAAAGGATATTGTCAACGTTACTATTTTACCAATGAATAAGTTAAACACTGGCCCAAGATCAGAAAATATACTCCATATGCCTGAGTCCAACCACAGGTGTGTTAATTCCAGATTAATGGCTCTTTCTACCATATCATAGCTACATCCCAATACAAGTATCTAGACACATCTCTTTCATAAAATGGAAGCTACCTGAGGTCAGGAATGCTTGCTTATTTACTTTGTAAAACATCACAGTAGTATCTAGTACTTTTAATAGTGGTTGGTCTATTAAATTCTGACAAGTAAATGTATACAGAAACGAATGCATAAATAATAGATCTTGAAAATTGAAATGGTGAGAATAATAAGCTTCTGTTACAATATTTTGGGGGGAGGAAGAAGAGATGGTTTGAAATCTAATTCTATGCTTCAGAAACAGCCGTCTTATTCCTCATTGTTATGTTATTATTTTGCTGAACAAACCCATTTAGTAATTTGGCACAGTGTTGACCAAGTGATTATTTGAGGTAATGAATTTGTGTCTCCTACGTAAATGTATTGTGAGAGGACATGTTAAATTCTGGGAATTGTAGTTTTATTAAGCGATGTAATAAATGTTAATGTTTATTGAAAGCTCATTTCATTTTCCTTCTCTTTTCCTCCCTCTTTTTTCAATACACTTTATTACCTCTTTTATTTCTTTCTTTTGTGCTATATAAAATGAGTTAAAGATAGGGTCCGTGTACCACAGAAACCTTTCAGTCTGTAAACTCCCTCTCTCTACTTTAAAGCAGAAGGACAGGGAGATGTTCAAAGGCTATGGGTAACGCAGTGTTCAGAGGAGCTCTCATGGGAATCCCTTCTGACCCCTCCACCTTTGGAACTCAAAATAAACCATAATTTCTGTCTTCCTCAACTTTTCCCACTATTCATTATCTGGCTTTCAAAATGAATTGCCAGAAGTCCAGCAATCCTGCCAATATCATTTTGGAGAAGATGGGGAATTGAAGGTCAAAGGGAAATAAACTATTTCTGGCCTGTCAGTCTGGTCCCTCCACTGTCTCCTTCATTACCTCCAGAATCCTGCTGTGAGTGATGAGTATGTCAGAGATGGGCCAGAAAAGCATGGGAAATGTCCCAATTTCCATGGGAATCCTTGAGTAGGGAGTGGCCAATGTTTGGGAAAAACAGTATTCTTTAAAAAAATAAAATCACAACACAAGGGGGTGATATTACTCAATGTATCTTCCTTATGCTAGTAGAATTGGTTGCATTATTATGAGGTGGAGACCTTCTGAAAGGAGCTTACCTTGAATGCCAGTCAAATAGATCTTTGTATTCTATCCTATCCTATTCATTCATCCATTCAATTAACATTTATTAACCAATGCTTATGTTCGAGATGCAAATAATAGGGATAGCAGGACAAATATAATAGTGACAGCAATACTATTAGCTAACATTTATCAAATATTTACTATATACTAAGTGTTATTCCAAACACTTTTAATGCATTAACTCATTTGGCATCACAACATATCTATGAGGTAAGAACTCTATTATCACCATTTTACATAGCAAAATGAAGGCCTGGAATTTAAGTAATTTTCTCAAAATCACCCTGCTGGTAAGTAAGAGCTGGAATATAAATCCAAGTAGTGAGGACCTGTCCTCTTGTCCTCTATGCCATCATAACACTTAAAGCAATTTTAAAATAGTTATGTTTAAGATGCTCTGGGGAGACCAAGGAAGTAAGACATGGCAGCCACCATCAAAGAGCTTGCTATGGCACTGTGAGGACATATGTATGATAGCACATTCACAAAAAACTAGAGCCATTTGGTGAAAATGTGGTATGCATACTTTAGCAGAAGTGCATTCTGTTCTTTGCTCTATAACTCATTAGGTATGAGACTTGAAAACATTTAATTTCTACAAGCCTCAGTTTTTCCACTTTTAAAATAAGGAGGGGGAGACAAATTAAAAGCTCTTTAAGGCCCCTTAAATATATCTCTATTTTGTGAGTTTTATAGTAGAAAAGAAAGAAGGCAGGCTAAGCTGGAGTAGGAACAGAGTTTTTTGGGAAGGGTGAGATTTGTTTTCATCCTAATGTATTAGAAGAGTTTTAAATTGACTTGGAGGTGGAGGGAGAAAGAGATGGCCTACCTGGAAGATACTGAGGAATCTAAAAAGAGTAGGTATACAGATGATTGTGGGGAATAATGAAAAATAAGGTTAGCATAAAGGACCTGACAAGCCAGAAAGTGGTGTTTGAAATTCATGGTAGATAGTGCTTCTCAAAGAGGGGTCCTGAACTAGAGATGTAAATTCTCCAGCCCCACCTCATACCTCCCAAATCAGAAACGTGGCATGAGGCCCAGCTGCCTGTATTTTACCAAGACCTCCAAATGATAAAGGTGCACACTCAAGTTTGAGAACTACTGTGATAGACAACCTTTACAAGTGTGAACAAAAGTTCTCTAAAAAGGAATTTGGAGGAAAGAGACCATTCCACTGAACAGTCTGAAAATGGGGGAGACATAGGCATCAGTGTATACGGAAGGCGAGATACAAAGGACAAAGAGATGGGTAGGAGTAGGGAAATTTAATAGCAAACGGTCCAGCCCAAATTCACAATCAGGTCTATTTATGCAAATGAAGGATTGAAACTTGCTTAGTTCTAATTGGTCAATACAGATGCACCCTGATTGGTTGATGTAGCTGAGCTCTGATTGGCCAGCACAGGTGAGCTCTGATTGATTGATTTCCAAGTCCAAAACCAGAAGTCTTGTCAGGAGTTCTGGCCACAGTTTATCTTGGCAGTGACGACAAGAACTGGTTTGGCTTGATTGTAGAAAGGGAGGTCCTGTGATACTCTCATAACATCTTTCTGAGAACAGAGTACGTGACCGCTTCCTCGCCCAGGCACGGCTGCCTGGTTCTGTTTTAACTCACCTCAGTTAGCATGGAGAGTCCATTTTGCCTTGCCCCCAGGGGTAGACATTAATATTAACGAGTAGGAAATTGTCTCTGAACAACTGGCCTGATACTGAGTGTGGAATGTGTTGAAAGTAAGAAGAGAGGAATGGGAGGGTGGGACTTTGCAATAATTCAGGCCTGGAGAAAAATGGTAAATTAGGTGCGGAGAAGAAAGGGCACATTTAAAAGAATTTTCTAGGACAACATTTGTGACATTGGGAATGAAGAAGACAGTCTAATACGGATCAGGCAGTTCATAAATTGTGAGAATAGGAGAATATTCTAGTTACAGATAAAATTGGGATGTCGGGAAGAAGGATCAAGTAAATAGGGATATGTGGTGTCACTCATAGATCATTGAACATCTCAGGTCCTTGGCTTTCTCATTTATATATTAAAGATGTTGCGTGTGATAGTCTTGAAATCTCAATCCATTATAGCTAGAGGGCACATTAAAGGTTTTAGCACTAAACTTGTTTCCTTCCTTTCTCTTCCTTTTCTTTTTTGGCAGGAGAAAATAGAACTCAAATAAACTATTCAACATCACCCAATAAATTAGTGACTGAGTTGAAAATAGGGTTTAGTAAAAGGTAAATGTTACAGTGAGTGTTGCACTGTTTTTCCCCCCTATTTCCAATTGTTATACTCTATGTTGGGTTCTACGTTGTGAGCTGAATTTTTTTTTCTATTAATGTAGGTATTTTCCTTCCTTGACACAGGAATTTCTATAAATAATAATAATAAAGCCTAACATTTCTACCTTATTAGCAGGGCACTAATATGTTTCGCATATAGTAACTCATTAAATCATCATGAGAGTCTTATGATCTGGGCACCATTATTATCACCATTTTACAGATGAGAAAACTAAGGCAAGGTAAGATTTGAAAACTTGCCAAAAGTCACATCTATAGTTAAGATGAATCTGGGCAGTTTGGCTTCAATATTTATGCCCTTTACCACTGTGCTATTCTGTCTCTTGTTTTAAGAAAAACAAAAAAAGCTTAGTTTTGATATTAATTAGATTTTTCTAAGTAAGAGCTCAATGTTCTCGACTTCCACTCTAGTAACAGACTTTTTAACATGTATCCTATTTGCTTTACAAACTCTTCCAGTTATATAACCTGAGGAAGGATTTTTACCACAGTTAGAAGTTGCACATTTTCTCTGCAAAGTGCAGGGAAAATATTTAACACAATTCAACATGTTACTTATGACTGTAATAAAGGAATAAGAATCTGGAAAGTATCTTATATCACTTGAACAGATCCAAGTGGTCATATGACTTAGTTATCCAAAACAGCTGGTTTCTAATATTTTCTTGATGACTTTTCTTCAGTAATGGGAACTTTGCCACATTTATTGTTCACTATTTCCATTGTTTTATCACCATTAGGATTAGTAAGTTCTCCTGCACACTTCCTGTTTTAATTTAAGCAATCTTTTTTGTGGGGGAAAGGGGACGTGTACTTATAGATGGCTGAGTATTGAATACTTTATAAATGAATCATCATTTTTGTGTTTTGTTTGAAGTTTCATAATCCCTTGAAGCCAGGACTCCTTGCTTGGCTCTGGATATCATCTTAGGGTCAAGTCTCATTATTGGCACAAAATATTTGTCTACCTCTGTGGTCCTGTTATGTCCCTGGATTCATGCAAAGGTGTATGTGGTAGGGAAGGATGAGAGTTTGATTAGTTATAAAGCCCTAACTCCCGGTCCTCTGACATTGTCTCAGGAATTCTCTTTCTTTTGCCTATTTTTTCTGCTTCCTTCTTTTCTTTACCATTCATCAAAAGCTGTGGTCTCTCAGTCCTCCTTTCTGGGAACAAGACGCATATCTCCTTAGGGAGTTTAGAGTATTGGAAAGCAAAGGCCAAATGGGGATACTACCATACTACTCACAATTATTGCTTTTGGCTTTGCAACACAGCTCCCTCAGAGGTAAGAAAGCACAAATGCCTGGCTACCATCTTTAAAGTAAGAAGAAAAACTATATGTAGAGGAAAACATGAATTAACATCTCAATAAATCAAAATGTATATAAATTATTATTATTATCTTTGAGTTACTACAAATCACCTGTTTTCTATCTGTTTGCTGTGAAGAGGGGTGATCGCTTGACCATGGGGGGAGTCAATTCACCTAGATTCAGGGATTGCATGAGTAAAGGAAAGTCTGTTGACCTCATGTGGGATATAACAGGGAGCTGGGGAGACAAAGTGTGTTTCTCTCCCAAGTGACTGAGGAAGAGGATGCATCGACAGGTAGGTCCAGGCTCTATCAATCTACCCAACTCCAGTCTGCATTTGACTAACGAAGAGCAAACAAGGGCACGGCAAAGATAATCCTTTCCACACTGCCCTGAAGTGAGCCAGGGTCTCACTTTCTTTTTTTGATTACTGCTTTGTAGTCCAATATCTTCCTGGCTTTTGATGCCTAGCTTTCCTTCTACCTTCCCCAGTGTAGAATCACCAGGAATTGCTTCTGACTTTTCCTAATTCTCTCACATTAGTATCTTTGTTACTTCACCAGTAATGTTTAAGACACAGCATCCATTGTCCATTCATCCAACCAAGAGAAAATGAGCTTAATAAGTTGAATATTTTATTGGATTTTTTGGTTTATTTATTTTTTTAATTTGACATTGTGGTTTTTTTTTGTTGTTGTTGTTGTTGGTTTTTTTTTAGACAGAGTCTAACTCTGTCACCCAGGCTAGAGTGCCAGGGCGTCAGCCTAGCTCACAGCAACCTCAAACTCCTGGGCTCAAGCAATCCTTCTTCCTCAGCCTCCCGAGTAGCTGGGACTACAGGCGCACACCACCATGCCCAGCTACTTTTTTCTATTTTTAGTAGAGACAGGGTCTCACTTTTGCTCAAGCAGGTCTCAAACTTCTGACCTCAAGTGATCTTACAGTCTCAGCCTCTCAGAGTGCTAGGATTACAGGCATGAGCCACCTTGCCCGGCCTAACTTACATTGGGAACATATATATTTTTTTAATTTTAGCACATTATGGGGGTACAGATGATTAGGTTACATATGATGCCCTTGCCCTCCCTCCCCCCAAGTCCAAGCTTCAAGTGTGTCCATTCCCCAGGAGGTGCGCATCGCACTCATTGTTTGTGCATATGCCCGTCCCCTCCTCCCCCCTTCCCCCTCCCCCTGCCCAACATATTGAATATTAATATCCCAGGAGTTAAAGGAAATTGCTACAAACTGTAATACTAGGTGGTATCAGTGTTAAATAAGCAGAAGTGGTGATGATGATGATGATAACAATAACAACATCAGGTAACATGTACTGCATGCCATTTGTGTCCCAGGCATTGTGCTAACTTTTACATGCATTATCTCATGCAGTACTCACAGAAACTTTTTATAGCAGGTACTAATGTTATCCTCGTTTTGCAGATGGTGGAACTGAGGCCCAGAGATATATAACTTGCATAAAGTTACTTAGATAGTAAGTGTAAAAACTAGCCTAAGTTAATTTATTCATGTCCAACTCTTGAGCTCTTTTTGGTAGATAACTGTAGCTATTAGTGGTTAGTGGTAGGTGGCAGTTATTTCTCCACAACTTTGCTATCAGTTTATGAAAGCAAGACCACCATAGATATAATAAAACCCAATTGTTGCCATACTTTTTGGACACATACCTATTTATAAGCTGATGTAAAATGTTTATACAACTTGTTCTATAATCTCAATAAAGTCCCACTTCTTTGTGCTCTAACTACACCTTATATGAAAGGTTTACTCTGATACAATAACATTCTGAGGTGGCATTTTGACACCCTTGTAGTAGGTATCAGGCAACAAGAAATCTTAGAATCAATGGCAGAATATACGACTGTGCAGGGATCAAGCCATAGGTGCCATCTCCAAGGGTGAAGAGCTCATTACGTTCTTAAATCTTCCTATGGAATTGGTGGGGGTTTCCACAATAATGTCACCAGTCCAAATGACTTGAATATCATTATTGTGACTGGAGAGAGCCCATTATCTAACAAACAAGCACGTGTTCTGCTAATTGGCAATGCAGGTGCTGGTGATCTAGACAAGGGTAGTCAAGGCACCTATGGCAGCCACCTTTGGAGCATGGGCTTCCTAAAAAGCTTACTGACCACCGGTGAGATGTGAGTTCCTGATTAGGGCAAGTAGCTGAAACCAATTACCACATACATAATGTCAGACTGTAGCAATTACAACCAGCTAAAATTTTTCATTTCAATGTTTTTTATTTCTCATTTTGTATCTGTCTTGCCCAACTAAAATATAAACTCCATTAAGGACCTTGTCTTTTTGTTTCACAGGGGACTTCAAAACATGTAATAGTGTATGGCACACGGTAGGCATTCAATAAACATATTTTAGATTTGTTGAATAAATAAATGAGCAAAAGGAGAAGCTACACAAGGCCAGGCTTTTCTCTTTCTACCACAGTCCTGTGAAACAAAGTCAGCTTATTTGAACAAGTACCCTGGTAGACTCCCTAGTCTTGTACTTTGGATTGCCTGTGAGTTTATCTGGGGCAGTTGAGGTAAGAGCTAGAACAGAAAAATGGAAATAGTTATTACTAAGACAATTTACTGAAGTGAAAAATTAGACCATAGCAAGAGTTGGAAGGTTATAATAGATAAATGTGCTTTCTATGAACCCATTCGACCAAATGACATTGTCCATGCCATCTTTTCAGCTATCTTATGATTTGAAGTGGCTTGTTATATAATTAATCACTAATAAGAGTGAAAGCCTAAATCACTCCCAGGGAGTGATTCACTTGTGTTTGGAAAGAGAAGTGTCATTTCTGAAGTCATATCATAACACATTAATAACAATGATATCATATATTCTTTAGCAATTTCTTCACCTTTCTATCATCTGGACCACTCAGAAATATTTCATATTAACTAACCATAAAGTCATTTTCTGTAATGTATCATATATTAATTATATAAATCAAGTAAGAAAATAAGTATATATATTTTAACATGGTATCACATGGCATTACTAGACTATTCTTTCATAGTTTGTTAAAGCACAAACAATGAGTAGATTTTCTTTAGTTCAAACTAAAGTAGGTTAATTCAGAAAAAGGGTAGATGCCAAAGTATTAAATTCTTTCTCCATAAAAATGACCCGGCACGGCCTTTTCCTTGCCGTTGAGAGTCAATCTTGATTTTAAGGGGCCATGTTCAGAGGATCCTGGCAAGTTGAGAATTTCAGTTCCAGAATTGACCTGAATTTCCACCAATATTTCCTTATATTCCACTAAAGGAATTTTCCACTAAGGGTTTTCAAGATCACGTATTACCCTTTGTCTCTCATGATCCCTCTCTGAGTCACAAACTCCACTGATCTCAAGTTTTAAATGAGTAGCCAATAAGGCTTTTCCATTCTTTAACCAAATGAATCTCTCTTGATGGGTCCAGCGCAGTGCACACTCACCCTCAGGGCTGCCTGCTCTCTGTCAGTCTCTGCTTTGGTTCTTTCTGTCTACGAGATTCACATCTCTGCCCCACCGACTCCAAGGAGCTTATGTCTCCCCTTGGGTCTCATATCCGGCTGACGCCATACTCTCCAGCTGGGAAGATAGGTTGCTGACGAGTGTTTTAGAAGTTTGTATTTATTTTTCCTGGGTATTTGTTGCATTTTTAGGAACCCAAAACATGTTTTTTTTATGCATATGGAAACAAGCTTCCTAGTGTTTCTTCAAAAGGAAGCAGCCTCGAACAGATGTGCTCTTAGGTCACTTCTTTACTAATGCTCATGCCTTCCCACAGCCAGCAGGGGGCATCTGCAACACAGATGTAAGCTGGATTGAATTTAAACTGGGTTGTCCCATGTTGGGATATCTCTTTCGAAAATGTGTTGTAAAAACCTTGCCTAATAAGTCTCAACTTTCCTCCATCTCTTCTTTCTTCTTGACTGTTACTGACATATGTCTGGAGTCTAGAATGAAACCTGCCTAGGGTTGCCAAAAGTCTTTCAACCACAGGACTGGTCTGCGCTTCAGGGCCTCAGGGCTACTTCGGTGTTTGTTTTTGTTTTTGTTTTCGTTTGGCAGAGTCTTGCTCTGTTGCCCAGGCTGGAATGCAGTGGCATGATCATAGCTTGCTGCAGCCTCCAACTCCTGTGCTCAAGCAATCCTCCTACCGCAGCCTCCTGAGTAGCTGGGACTATAGGCATGCACTACCTCGCCTGGCTAATTTTAAAATTTTTTGTAGAGAAAGGCTCCCACTATGTGGCCCAGGCTCGTCTTGAACTCGTGGCCTCAAGTGATCCTTCTGACTCGGCCTTCCAAAGTGCTGGGATGACAGGCGTGAGTTACCTCACCAGGCCTTCTGTTGTTTTGTTTTTTTTTTTAAGTCCTGATAAATTATGGTCTCATAATTGATTATTTTCAGATTGCTAATGATTGCAATCACCCTCCCTGCCTCTTTTCATCAGAGAACGTCCTATACGGTGTAAGGAATTGAATATATGCTCTGTTGGAGCCCCACTGGTCTCTGTTCAACTTTTTTAAAGGACAGAAATTGAATCCATTTACTTTATAGGACTTGTAGTCATTTAATGGTGTAACCAGTTAACCAAATTAGAAACATACTAGTCTTCAATGACTTGTTCTGTGCCACACCCCAATATTTCACCTACTCCACCCCAAAATGCAATTCAGTTCATTCATTCGTTTGTTCATTCATCAATTTATATAGCAAATATTTATTGAGTGCCTACTAAGTGCCAGGCCCTGTGCTAGGTGCTGAGGCTTTAGTTGTGAACAAAACAGATATTCACTCTGCTCTTGGGGACCTGACACTCTAATGGGAGAGATAGACAATACTCAAATATACATATATGTACCGAGATATAAATGCAAATTGGTAAGTACCATGAAAGAAAAATAGAGAGAGCTCTGAGAATACAGTAGGGGCAGCTGGCAGAGTATATAATGTCTCCTATTGCACTATCTAAATATTATTGCACTAATATACATTTGAGCTTCTTGAGCTTAGGGCCTATGTTCTTTCATTATTAAATCCCACCCCCTTTTATCAATGATTAGAAAAATATCTACCATAGAGTTTACCTGTTTGTGTTCTCTATTCCATTGCCCCAAGTGTCTCTGAGGCAAAGAACATCTTTGTAACCCTTGAAACGCCTTGTATAGGACTTAACATATAGCTGGTTCTTAATAAATTCTGCTTGAATATAATTGTATTTCTCAAAATTCAACGATGTTTCTGTTTTTAGTAATTGCTAGTGCTATTTTTCCACACTTCGGCATCTTAAGGTAGTAACTTTCTCTCAATTCACCCCTTAGCAAGAAGGACTGAGGTGGCCCATGGCCTTTTGAATTTCGATTTCCCAGCCAGCCAGCATACCCTCACAAGGAGCATATTTAAGCTTGCACAACCCTAGAATTATTCAACCCTTTTCAGTTTGAAATCACAAGCGTGAGTCATCTAGACATAGAATTATCTTTCTCTGAACCTTTAATTAAACTTTCATCCAGGCATTTCCAATTGATTTTATTTCAAAACAAGTTTTTCTTTGTGAAACAAAAGGATAACAAGAGGAGGAGGTAGATGAGAAGAGATAAAAATAGTTTCTTGTTAACAAGCGTTAATGTAATATAGCCAGGAAGAAATGCCTGGTGCACAGTCAGAACCAGAAACTGAGTCTGAAATCATAAACAAATTAGAAAGTTTTCTTCCCCGGATAGAGTTGTTTTTGGCATTAAATTAATGTCAGATGCATTCAAGTTTATCTTTAAAGTGGAAAATAATTTGGTTCATTTGCATTATTGTTTTGTTTGATTTTCCACTTGGTTTGTTTCATTCCCATATTTATGCGTGTGAGGCTATGGCAGGAGAGGGGATGAAATGATATTCCGGGAACTCTTGAGGAGAAAAACAAATCTACTAACATTGTTTAGTCTTGTACAAAAAGTGCAATGTTTAAAGTGGTTTGAACTGCAGCATTTGTTAACTCCTTGGCCTTTAAACTGTTACTGTTGTGTGAGCAGAAATGCAATAATATTATTCATTCTCTGGGCTCACAGTTAAGTCACACGCACTTCCTGACTTAAATATATTCTCTGATTTGTAATCTTATATACTTGACCGTATACCTAGCAGAAGTTGAAGCTGGTAGACAGAAGTGTGTTACAAGGCATTGGGTTTCCTTTCTCCCTTACGTCCCCAGGGCAAACATGTGGAAAAGAGTAACCTGATGTTCTGCTATGTTTGTCTGCTCTGAGGAAATGGAACATGATTTTTCTATAAGCAATATTATAAACCGTAGTTGATTTCTAGATCATTCCACAAACAACAACAACAAAAACCTATTTAAGCAGTGATATAGACAAAATAGTACTAGGATTCTGATGCATCCTTGTTTTAAAAGGCTTTTTTTTTTGGTGGGATGTCTTGAGAATTTGACCACCATTTATAAACAGTGTTTTTATGGAACACTGCTTCCTGAAATAGTGAAAGAAAATTTAAGACACATTCAGCTCATAGGATGGGATGCCACCTCTTTACACAGAGACAGTCTTTGAAAGCACTTTTCAGTAGTTGTACCTCTTTCTTGATTTCATACTAAATTTGCAGCAAGCTAGGTACGGTGCAGGTCCCCCCGTCATCCATCCCGCTATCTGGAAGGGGAGGCGAGTAAGCCAGCATCATCTAAGGGGCTTTCTGCTCTTCCTCTCACGTTTCACACTCATGCAGTACAGACTACTTTTGTGTCCCTTAAAATGACATACACGCACTCTTCTCTCTGCCCGGAAGGCCCGTTCCTTTCCTGCCCACCTGGCTGACTGCCGCTTATTCTCCAGTTCCACCTGCACCTCCTCTGAGAAGTCCCCCTGACTCGCCCTTGTGGACAGTGGGGCCCCCCACCAGTGCTGTGCTGCTTTCTGCACATTCTCTCCTTAAGCAGCTGCTTGTGACTATTTCCAAGTCTAAGACCTCGCTAGGCTATAAGCACCTTGAAAGCAAGGACCAAATCCTGTGAGTATTCCTGTGTTTACTGTGTACTGCCTGACACAGTAAACATGACAAATGGGCAAATAAGAAAGGAATTAATGAATGACTTATGAATACTTCTTTTAAAAACATTCAACTCCTTTGTTCTAATTACCCCTTCATGTCCAACCATTACTCTTGCACCAGGCAATCAAACACAAATATTTTCCTGCCTTTTACAAAACGAAAAGGCTCAAGTGGAGAGAAAGAGAGAAGGAAAAAAGAAACAGAAGTTGAGAGGGGAAAAAAACAAAACAAAAACCTGAAGAATCAACCAAACAATAAAACCAAACATGAGAGACATTCATTAGATAATTGTTATCTACATACGGACGGGTGGACTATTGGGTCAAAGTTGGAACTGAAAACAGTTACTGCATGCACGTCCCTTAGATAAGGGAAGCGAGGGACATCCAGAGCCGGGAGGAGAGGCTTTATGGATGAAGCTCTTCATGGGCTGGGTAAGATAGTGTGTCTTGATGGCAAAGACGGACCCTGTATCTCTGACTGTAGTACTATACATTAGCCAGCAGAGGGTAGCCACAAATATTGCATGCATTTTCCCCTTCCACTTAATATTTTCTTCGTATTTCAGATAAACATAAAATTGGCAGTTCTTCTCTCCAGAGGTAGAATATAGAAAGTGGTGGGTGTAGTAATTCTTTAGTAACTTGTGGGGAATTGTTTGGATGTTTTGATTTGGTGCTCTAAGCTAGGGAACATGGGCTGTTGGTCGGAAAAATGATTATGCAGTTAGAGCTAACTTTGAAGAAGCAGTATTATATGGCGAATGCTGTGCTAAGTGACTCACATTCATTAACATATTTAATCACCTCAAAAAGTCCTGGTATGTACTATTTTATCAGTCCCAATTTCTAGGCAAAAAATCTCTGAACATTAGATAATTTAGGTAACACGGGAAGCCTGGAATTAAAGCAACACTTGTTCTCATTCGCTATGTTATATAAGCTCTCTCAGCAGAACGTTCCCAGCTCCTACCATCATGCTGTGCTTGGCTGAGCTTGGGCTGACGAAGTGTGGTACCTGAGTTGGCGTCAGTCAGTGAGAAGATCCTAGGGAAAGAATGAAAACAGAAAGAAACGAAAAGGAAAAGACATTGTAGATGTGAATAATCCTAAATCATAATAGTTTCAAAACCATATTTACCAGCCTAAAGGAAAATATGTTACGATAATGAGATATTTATAGGGTTTTTGTAAGTTACTGCAGTAGGTTTCCTTAAATTTTTCTCCTTAATATCCATAATTGGCATTTTATTTACTTGCCTCATCACTATCTCACTGTGAATAAATGGGGAAAGTGTATTTGTGGTAGTAAAATCCTATCTGGCCACGACATGAACTCTATCATAGCTCTTTAAGACTTTGGTTATGATATTAGCATTGACTGGGAGTATATGTTAGCAGATTTGTGAGGAATAAAATCAAGATGGTTTTATTTTACTTTGGAAAATATTTTTTACATTTTTTTTTATTTCAGAATATTATGGGAGTACAAATGTTTTGGTTACATAAATTGCTTTTGTGCCATTTGAGTCAAAGTTATAAGTATGCAACCCAGATAATGCACATTGTACCCACTAGGTATGAATTTACCCATCCCCTCCATCACCCTCCACCTGCTTGATTTCTGATGAATGTTATTTTCATATGTGCACATAAGTGTTGATCGATTAGTTCCAATTAAATGGTGAGTGCATGTGGTATTGGTTAAAATATTTTTGAATGTCTACTGTGTTGTCAGGCACTGTGCTAGGCACATGGGTTAAAAGGTATTTAAGACTAAATTTCTACTCTCCAAGAGTTCTCCTGTCTGGCTAGGAGAACAGACACATACATCAATACCCACAATAGAATGTGATAAACCCTATCCTAAAAGCATGTGCAAAGTGCCAAGGTGACAGAGAAAGGACAGCTTTTTAGGTCTCCCGATATACAACAGCTTGTCCTCTGGATTAATATTTAAGATTTGCTTGGTGCTTGATTTTTAGCTTAACACTGAGCAAGAAAATAGTTGTGTCCTATGATAGAGGAACACCCAGAATTCTGACCACATCTACTCCCTAAAATGCTGAAGTTACAAAGAAATAGTAAATGCTGCTATAATCAGTCCTGTGTCGATTAACACTCACCTACTGAGGGCTCGCTGCATGTAAGCTACTCTAACAGCCATATGGAATAATGGGCAAGAGTTTGGAAAAGAAACTTTACAGAGAAATAAATCATCAACAGAATGATTTAATTTTATAGCTGGAAATGGCTCAAGAAAACATCTAGATTAACTCCATCATTTTACAGATGAGGAAACTGAGAGGTCTGGCAGTAAAACAAGGATCATTTTTTAAAATGTCATACATCTGATTAATGTCTGGGCTGGGAGCTCTCAGAAGACTGGCAGGCAATGCAGTGAGTAGTTCCACCGTGAGCTCGGGCATCACGCAGCTGGGGCTCAGTGGTGTCACTGCCACGTGCTGGCTGGGTTATGCTAAGTAACTTATTTAAACTCTCTGCCATTCAGTTTCCTCATCTGCAAAATGGAAATAATACTATGGTATCTACCATATATAAAACGAGAGAATACATGTAAAACCATAATTAAGATTACAATGAGATAATGCAAATTAACTAGAGACATAATAAAAGCTTGGTGATTGCTAATTATTAGAACTCATGTGTCTCAATTTCTGCATTAATATTCTTTCTGCCACCACAAAAATGCAAGAAGTAAAATGGGATTTTGTTCATTTTTGTTTCTCTGACGCAGAAAGAAATCTTTTTTTTAGATCTGTGTGCTCATATGGTGTCCTCATTTCCCCTTACATCTCTCCTTTCAGGGCCAAGGAGATTAAGATCAAGTTGGGAATTCTCCTCCAGAAGCCAGACTCGGCTGTTGACCTTGTCATTCCATACAATGAGAAGCCGGAGAAACCAGCCAAGGCCCAGAAGTGAGTCATGAATACAGGTTCCACTCATTTTCCTCCGGAGGACAGCTGTTTTTCAAATGTTTAGCACCACCCCTCATCCCTGCAACTACCCCCTTCGATTACTCATTAAGGATCATAAGAGCCCTCAGAGAGCTTGTTTCTAAATAAGCATTTTGTTTTTTACTATCTCATGTCTGAAGCATAATATTGAATTTGTCAGAATATTTAAAAAATGAAAGATAGGGCTCTGCCTTCTCTTTGGAGAGACAGATCATGATTTATAAAATGACATCGGCCACCCTCCTCGGGTATTTACCACCTATGAGTGTGGTCAGAATACCTGTTCATTTGCTGCCTTGGGTCAGGTAGCCATGCTGATCTGATTAGTTATGAGCCCTGGATGCTCACCTGCTAAGGAACCATCCTGGAGTGTTTCCTCAGCAGGGAGGTGGAAGGGAAACGTTTCCCTCAGGAAGCTGCTAAGGATGAGGAGGGCAGACAATTTAAGCCCAAGAGTTTCTTCTTCAAGATAGTGTCCCATCGAGGCCCAGCAGAGGAACAGAAGACTTAACGCAAGTGAGGAATGAATACCTGACTAGCTATTTCTATTTAATGCAAACCAAGCAGCTCATAAATTAACACTGGGGCTGGGTGTCTGCAGGCCTCCCTTCCTTGCTCCAGCCCCTTCCCCTATCTCCTCCCCACTCCTCCTATCAGTTTAGGCATCATGGGGAACTATAATTATACAGAGTCGATCGCTATGTTATGGCAGCAAATCCAGCTCTAGCAAGTACATGGGCCCCACTTTAACTTAATAACACTACTCACAGTGTCCCCTTGTTTATTATTGCTTCGCTAGCTGCGTAGACCATCGCCGCCTGGGCATATACACGACACCTTCCCTTTAAAACAGAAATACCCATGAAAGTCAAGAAAGGGAAGTGGGAAGAAGAAAAGACAAATGCATTCATTCAAATTCCTTCACTCTGCTCTTGGAGGATATCACAGAAGTGTGGTAAAAATACAGGAGACCCCTTTAAACTTCCATTTCTCTTTTTAAATTTAATATTTGTATAAATTGGGCAACTTGTCCTTTGTCTGAATGACCTTCAACTTAATATAGCTGGGTTGTTTGGGAAATAACAAGATGGGTTATTCTTTTTCTTTTAAAAATCTTTTTTCCATTTAAGTGGATATTTCCATTCTCCTTTTTTTATATCACTTCAAAGGCATCTCAAACCAGAAGTGAGGCATAATTGAGTTTTCTGCATTGAAAAAGGAGAAGCTAATTCAACCAGAAGCCGGCACCAAGCACTAGCGGGGGATAAGAACCTCATTGCAGAGCAGTAACAGATCAAAAAGTCTATTTTGAAGTAAACAATGTGGTAATTATTGATCTGTTGGCATTAACTTTGAAAATATAGGGCTACATTTCCTGCTTTGAATCTCTGCTTTAATATCCCACTTGAACTATTTGGCTGAGCAGGAATTCAGAGGGCAGCTGTATTGGAAGAAAACCTGGGGCCGACCATTTATTGAATTATTTGCTTCTTTTGTCTTCTACCCACTTTCTTCCTCCAGAAGTTTAAATTGTTTGGGGGGGGGGGGATCCTTCCTGTCCCTAGGGAATACTTGTGTCTCTATTGCATTTTCAACAGTGACCACTAAATAAGTTTCCCACTCTCTTCCAAACCCACAAACCCCCTCCCACCTCCTCATGTTTGGCACATTTCTG
>RJWJ010016056.1:0-35105 GCA_004363605.1 Indri indri
CACTCCCTTTGGATAATAGAAAACATACCCAGTGAGGATAATTCACGTTCACCCAGAAAGAAATTTTGGAAAGTCTAAACTACGGTTTTATAAGTATATATTGTTTTTACTTCAGTTTAGTTCGAAACAGAAAAACTTGGAATAAATACCTTTAGGAATGTTTCTCATGCTTTCAGGTGCTGTCTTTTTATCTATCATTTTGAAATCAAAAAGAACTCTTTTCGACAATGACATTTTATAATTTAGCTTAACTCTATAGCCTTTTTTCAGGGAGAAAGGATTACATTTTTCCAATCATAAAATAACAAATGCTTGTTCAAAGAATTTGTAGTATGTGCAACACACACAACACGACTAGAACTGGATATAACAAAATAAAAAATTGTAATGGTTTCTCCTCTTACATTTTTAAATATTTTTCACAAAAGCATGTAACTTGTTATAAGAAAATAACCCGTGTTTCTTTTTCTTTCCCTAGAAGAGATCCTTAGATATAATAAGATTTGTCATAAAAATTAGTGAAACCTATTCCAGTTTAAAAACTTGAGGATGTCCTTGCCAAATTCTAGATAACTTTAAACAAATATAAACTTTTATTTTTAACTTTTGACTATGGAAAACTTAGAACATGTATAAAAATAAAGAGAACAGTATAAAAAATGAAAAAAAGGGTTTATTTTAATGTATTAACAGACATGAAAAAAATAATATATAAAATTTAAAGTTTATGCTAAAATAAGTAGGCAGATTGAGTTGCTAGTAAATTGGATATCTGTGGGCTTCATGACAGTTAGTAGAGAAAGGTAGATTCTCTGACTTCAGGTTCTTCTCCAATTGAGCTATCAAAGTAATCTGCCAAATTCCTGATTTGAATTTGGTATTTTTAATTGCAGACATTTTGGATCTCTTCCTGAAGTAGTTACACATTTCTCAGCCTGGCATTCAAAGGGTCAATTTATCTTCATGGTCTTACTTTCAGCAGGTCTCCTGTCCAGTCTCTGTGTTCTAATTTAAAATCTCGAGAGGCTGAATTACTTGTTATTTATTAACAATACTCAGTTTCCACCCTTATCATTGATTATGGTGTCCTTGCCATTTGGGATATTCTCTCTCCTAGTCTGCCTTGGCTTATAATCTTTTGCCATCCTTAAAGACTCATGTTGTGGCTGCGACTTTCATAGTATCTGTCTTTATCCCTATCCCCAAATTAGATGTGCTATTTCTTCCCTTCTATTTTTTGCTTACTATAGTTTTAATTGAAAATTGTCCATGATTCCATTTTCTTTTCTCTTGTAGCCTTTCAATTATACTGTTAAAAAACATTTTTTGTTGTTGCCCAAGAGTTTGCCATATACATTTACAGCTAATATAAGTCCACTTTCAAACAACATAAATAATTTCATGGCTAGTGCAGTTATCTTACATCGAAGTATTCTCAATTCCTTCCTTTCATCTCTTTTAACATTGCTGTCATTCATTTTACTTATTTATGAGCTATAATCACCCAATATATTGCAAAAGTTAGAGTATGCTAAACTTTATAAAACAAATTGATTAAGGTAAGAAGTGTTCTTACAGCCCTCTTCTTTTTTCTAAAAATTAAAAAATCTTTATAATTTTTATAGACCTTAAGCCTATAGGCAGTATAGGCAGTATAGAATCATCGATTTTTAAGTTTTTCTTTTAAAGAATATAAAATAATACTTTTTAATTCTATGCCTTCACAAATTCTCTAATTATACGGGATGTATGAGTAACATGACACAAATTACAGAGTTAGGGTTTTCAGATGCTGCGTGAACAGTTAATAATATTGGAAGTAATAACAGAGGTAATGTTTTATAAGAGGAAATTCTGTCTTCCAAGTCTTCCAATTTTTTCATTTTTGAAAGCATATAAAGAAGAAAGAATATTTATAGAAGGATGGCTGGAGATATTGGGAAAAAACACTGGGTCATGAAAGTGCTATAAAACTTACGTTAGAAAATTATCAAGAAAATATAAACTATTACAAAATCCTGTTACTATTAACACATAACTTTATTTTTAATTCAAGACTATTTATAATGATACTATGTGGGGTAGTACATGGAGAACAGATAAATAATTTCGGGACAATATTTTAAGTATCTCCGTAGTCCCAAAGAAAGACTCCTAGAACAGTGGGTGCTTAAATGAATACAGAGATTCATTAGTTCCCATGACACGTGAGGCAAAGAATACTTTGGTGAGAACCCACCAGCTTTCCTGGGGCTCCTGAGTGGTTCCTCTGATTGTGAGCCAACCTGTACCACTCCTTCCTTATCTAGGTATTAATATAACACCAATGAAGAAAGAAATAACTTTGACATTGGAAAAAGACCGCATCTTGGTATTCATTTCCATATGTTAATCTTAAGTCTCTTGTTATCTCATGATTTTGCAATATTGTTTTATCCCACAGAATAGGATTTTGTATAAAGAATATATGTCTTGGGACTTACACATGAAAGGTCTTTTTTTTTTTTTTATTTCAGGGTATTATGAGGGTACAAATATTATGGTTACACTTTATGTCTTTGCCTCACCCAAGCGAGGGTTAAAGGCATGCCCTTCCTCCCTACAATGCTCCCTGCGTCCTTTACTTGCGGGTTTACCCCCCACCAAATCCCCCTAATCCCTGGAGAGTATTACTGCCATGTGATCACCCTAGTGCTGATCAGTTAGTACCAATTTGATGGCGAGTACAAGTGGAGCCCGTTCTTCTGATCTTGTGGTGCCTCACTTTGGATAATGGGCTTAAGTTTAATCCAGGAAAGTATAAGAGGTTCTAGATCACTGTTGTTTCTTATGATTGAGTAATATTCCATTGTATACATACACCAAATTTTAATAATCCACTCATGGATTGATGGACACTTGGGTTGTTTCCACATCCTCGCAATAGTGAATTGTGCTGCCATAAACATTCAGGTGCAGATGTCTTTATCATAGAATGTTTTGTGCTCTTTTGGGTAGATGCCTAGTAGTGCTATTGCTGGGTTGAATGGTAAACATATAAAAAAATGCTCAACATCTATAATCATTAGAGAAATGCAAATCAAAACTACAATGAGATATCACCTAACCCCAGTGAGATTGGCCTCTATCAAAAAATCCCAAAACATCAAATGCTGGCGAGGATGCGGAGATACAGACACACTCTTACATTGCTGGTGGGACTGCAAATTAGTGCAGCCTCCGTGGAAAAGAATTTGGAGATACCTCAGAGAGCTAAAAATAGAAAGCTCTTTTTTAGAGTATGAGAACTTTCTTCTATGACAATTTTACATATAAAGTCTGGACCTCAATAACATGACTTAAAATGATCTAACATTATAAACCTTCACATATATACATTTATGTATGCTGCACCAGGGATGCTGTTGGAGGAGGATATTACAGACTCCAACTTACTCGTAAGTGACTTTGCCAACCCCAGGGAGTGCTAGGTAATTCCTGTGGGCTGCTTGAATAGGACTTTTCACACATACCCATACTCATGTACATTATATATGATAAAAATATAAATTTAAACACAGGAGTGATTAACACTAGAATCAGGAGAGTGGTTACCCCTCAATAGCAGTGAAGAGGCCACGGTTTTAGTGAGGGTCATTGGGCTCCAGGGTACTGGTTAATGTCTGTTTCTTAAACTGAATATGGGCTTATGGGTGCTGTGTTTTATATACAATCTCTTCGATCTTAAAATTTGAAAAAAGGAATGTCACACATAACAGAAATGTTATATTATGCTCTGTCTATGGCACCAGAAGAGTATCTCACAGCAAACATTTCGATGCATGAAATGTCATAGTCTTTTTTTTCTTTTCTTTTCAGTTCGAAAGGATATAGTCCGCATCCTCCCCAGTTTAGATGTTGAAGTCAAAGACATTACTGACTCTTATGATGCTAACTGGTTTCTTCAGCTGTTATCTACAGAAGATCTTTTTGAAATGACCAGCAAAGAGTTCCCCATAGTGGCTGAAGTCATAGAAGCACCTCAGGGAAGCCAGCTGCCCAGAAATATTTTACAGCCTGGGAAAACCATCGTGGTTCACAAAAAGTTCCAGGCATCAAGGATCTTAGCTTCCGAAATTAGAAGCAATTTCCCCAAAAGACATTTCTTGATCCCCACTAGCTATAAAGGCAAATTCAAGCGGCGACCTCGGGAGTTCCCAACGGCCTATGACCTAGAGATAGCTAAGAGTGAAAAAGAGCCTCTCCACGTGGTGGCCACCAAAGCTTTTCATCCCCATCATGATGAGCTGTCATCTGTATCTGTTGGGGACCAGTTTCTAGTGCATCACTCAGAGACTACTGAAGTCCTTTATGAGGGAATAAAAAAGGTGGTGAATGTTCTGGCCTGTGAAAAAATCCTCAAAAAATCCTATGAGCCCACACTGCTCCCTTTGTACATGGAAGGAGGTTTTGTAGAGGTGATTCATGACAAGAAACAGTACCAGATTTCTGAGCTCTGTAAACAGTTTCGCTTGCCCTTCAATGTGAAGGTGTCTGTGAGAGATCTTTCCATTGAAGAGGACATTTTGGCTGCTACACCAGGACTGCAGTTGGAGGAAGACATCACAGACTCTTACCTACTCATAAGTGACTTTGCCAACCCCAGGGAGTGCTGGGAAATCCCTGTTGGCCGCTTGAATATGACTGTTCAGTTAGTTAGTAATTTGTCTAGGGACACAGGATCATTTCTAGTCAGAACTCTGGTGGAAGAGATCACTGAAGAACAGTATTATATGATGCGGAGATATGAAAGCTCTGTCTCACACCCCCCACCTCGCCCTCCCAAACATCCCTCAGTGGAGGAGATGAAGTTAACCCTGCTAACCTCAGCAGAAGAAAGGACAGTGGATCTGCCTAAATCTCCCAAGGTAAATCTATGATTTTGCAGTTTTTCCTCCAGAGGCAATTTGTTTCAAGTCTTTTCTGAGTTTGTTTTTTGCTTACGTTTCTTTATTTCATGCCATATTTGAAATGAGCCTTTCTAATGCACAGTAGATGAATGAACATCAACAGAGCGTAAGATACTGCAGCGTTTTGTATTTTGATGCTTAACCAATAGACGCGGCATGAAGTTTACATTGAATTGGGAAGAGCAGGGATGACATTTGGATATGATGACCCGAATTGCCTTTTCAAGGGGTTTTGGTAATTAAGAACGTTTTATAAGGTGCTTCAGAAGCAAATCTCTTTGATTTTGGAAGTGCTGTTTTATTTTTTCTAGGTAGAATTATTTTAATACTTCATCCAGGAAATGAGCATACAATAAACTCCCTTCTTTTGGTGGGGTGGGGGGATTTCTGGTAACATGCATCTATAACACATGTCTTCATTTTGTTTTATGTGCAGAGAGATGTAAAAATATCTTGGCAGAACTGTGTGTGAGAATGTGAGCATCTGCCCACATTCTGCTGATCTTAAAATTGTAATCTTTAACAGTTCTATTGCAAAACAAAATCAATAAAATTGCAGACAGTATGAGATCATTACAGAATCAACAACTCCATAACCACTCTAAAGATTTTCGGGGGTGGTTCAGCTTTATTTTTATTGGAGGGCTTTGCCTCTTGAAAACTGCCTGCTGGCTGCCTGCAAAGCACTTGCCCTTACACCATGATGTGTAGGTCGTTTATCCAGCCATGGTTCTGTCGTGTGCGGAAAGGGTGCGTTCTGGCCTGGCAGATGTTGTGCTAGCAGCTTAGGGAAACAAAGCAATTAGTAAAACAAAGAGATGCTGTGTTTACTCTCTATGCTCAGGAATGATAGCAGAGCCATAGGCTTCAAGTATATGGATATGGAAATACTTATGGTTTTACATCTCAGAAATTGCATTCTGCTTGTATGCTGGGGAAACCCAGTAAGAATCTCCAGACTCATTGTTAGAAAAAGATAAAATCAGCAGCAATTTCCTTTCCAGAAAAACAATTTTGAAGGAGTCATTTCAAATAATACAATGGTTTCCAAATCATGTTGATTAATATGTTGCTATTAATGTGAAGAGTGTCTTTGACTTCTCTTGTTTAGCATATTTTTATCACTGAGATGAATAATGTGAAAAATGGAATGCTTTCCTTGTTTTTACTGGTAGGTAGAATAAAGCTTCTCTATGTCCAGAAATGTCTATGCCTAAATTCACAGAACCTGTGAGTATGTTACATTGCATGGCAAAAGACACTTTGCACACAGATTTAAAATAAAGGGCCTTTTAAGATGAGGAGATTTTCCTGGATGATCCTGGTGGGTCCAGTTTAGTCACAAGAGTCCTTAAAAGAACCTTCTCCAGTTGAGGCGAGGGTTAGAGGGAGATGTGACTAGAGAAGAGTGATCAGAGACACAACATTGCTGCCTCTGAATATGGAAGAAGGGAGCCATGAACCAAAGAACACAGATGGCCTCCCAAAGCTGGAAAAGACAAGGAAACAGCTTCTTCCCTAGAGTCCCCAGAAAGGAATGCAACTAACACCTTGATTTTAGCTATTGAGAACTGCTCTGTTGGACTTCTGACCTACAGGACTCTAAGTTAACACATTTGTATTATTTAAGCCACAAAGTTTATAGTAATTTATTACAGCAACAATAGAAAGATAATATAGCACATAAAGCTGGGAGTGAGGAATAAGTAAAAAGCCTTGACAGTAAAATCTATATGTAAGTTAGGAGGACTCGTTTTGCTGGAAAAACAGTTTTAGTTTTTCCTTCAAGTGAATTTATTAGCTCATGTGGAGAACCTAAGGATACAGCTAAGCTTCAGGAAAATTAGAACCAGGATTTTGAAAACAGCAAGAGTGGTGTTTACTTTTCGTCACATACTGGTTTTATTTTTGCAGACTAGCTTTCCCAGATTTTATTTTCCCAGGCTATAGCTGAGAGTTCCTGCATCTCACATCTCATAGTTTCATCCCTAGAGAAGAATGCAATCTCTTTGTCTGGTTCAGATTTTAAAAAGGGAAGGACCTCAATTGGATTACATGCCCATCTCCTGACTCAACCTATTGCCTGCCTCAACTAGAGGGCGGATTGGAGGATTGTCTGTTTGTGCTACTATAACAGAGCACATAGACTGGGAAATTTACAAAGAACAGAAATTTATTCCCTCCAAGTTCTGGAGACTGGGAAGTCCAAGATCAAAGTGCTGGCAGGTTTAGTCTCTAGTTCCAAGATGAGATCTTGTTGCTGTGTCCTTTGGAGAGAAAAAAACCTGTGCTCTCACATGGCAGAAGAACAAAAAGAGAGTGAATCCATTCCTACTAGCCCCTTTTATAGCAGTATTAATCCATTCATGAGGGCTTTTGCCTCATGATCTAAACACCTTCCATTAGGTCCCATCTACCAACACTGTTGCATTGGTGATTAAGTTTCCAATGCAGGCGTTTTGGAGGAGACAAAAACATTCAAACCATAGCAGTGGGTAAGGGAATGAGGTCTAGTTGCCTCAAATAATAGAGATACTAGAACCGCAGTATGTGAAGGTCTGGAGATACAAAATAATAGATGTCCACTACTATCAGAAAGAAAGAGATCAAAAATTCTAAACCACTAAGAAAGCATTCATAGGTAAAAATAAATTACAATTTTTAAAAAATGTCCTTTGACAAAGCATCAGATAAAAATGATCTAAGTGTTTTATTAGGAAACAAACTTGCAAAACAACATGTTATGCCTAGGCTACTATAATAAAATAAAGAGAACACATTCTTTGAATAAACTCACACATGTAGGATTCCAGATCAGCTTAATAGTCCCTAACTGCTTGTTCACTGGTTAAACTCCACATGGATTCTTGGTTTCCAGTTCTGAGTTCCACTCTAGAGAATATTGGAGTTTATAAAGAGTTGTTAAGATGTTAAGAGGTTCTGGAGCCATTTTCATTTGAGGAATGGTTGAGGGAACTGAGTGATAGTCTAAACTTGAAAGTCATGTTGCTAGATGATAATAGCTATTTTATATATTTAAAGGCTGCTCTGTGACAAAGAGTGAAGACTTATATTCCATTACAACATTTTCAACACTGGTATAAACTCAAAAGGAGGACAAATTTGGTATAATATGTTGGAACAGATCTCTTGCCCCCAAAGAGGTTTCAGCAGAAGATAGAGGACCGTAGGTCAGTGATGTTGTCAGGGGATTCTTGCTTTGGTTGAGAATTTATCAGACAGTTGGAAAGGGTCTATAATTCTTTGTTTATGATTGGTTCCATCAATTCTAACGTGGTAAATAAAGCGCTATATTTTCTCTGAAATCACTTTAAAATGTCAGAGGATACTATAATTTACCTGTTTTAGACCTACTGATCTCATTATTTTCAATAATTTGTTTCATCGTAAAGATAGAAATCTGCTTAGTAGATTGTTTATGGAATATAAACCGAATCTCTGTCAGTTTCTGCATAATCTACTCCAAAAAGTCTTGAGACCAATTATTTCTTATTATCACAATGCCATCCTTTCATATATTTCTTTTATGTTTCTTCTGATATCTACATTAAAGCTCTTTTATCATGTGTACTTTTGAAGAACATCTTTTTTTTAGTTTACATGTAGGAAGCAGCCAAATAAAATAAGCCTCTAAGATTTTGGATCACATATGGAATATCGCTTTAAACCCAGACAACAATTTGTAGGGGTTTTTCAGAGTTTAAATCTTCAAATTCGTTTTGCTCATTAAAATGCTGTTTTACATGCATAGAGAAGAGTACTAAATGCTTCATTATATGAGTTTATTTTTGCCTTCCCAATGGATCATTAACTTTGCTAAATGATTTTTTGCATTGTTAAGTAGCAGGACAGATGTATGGGCAGTCTAACAGTAAGAATCTAAAATGTATTCAGTATTAGCCAAATTCACCTATAGCAGGTATCCGCTGTCAGTTACTGACCCTACAAGTTCATCTAAGAAATTTGGATATTAAGAATATATGAGGACACATTATAGGAAAAAGGAGAAGTAGAAAGGATTGTTTTCCAAAGTAAGATTGCCAACTACTCTCTAGCTTTAGCAATACCTAAATAAGAAAAAAAAAATACAAGTATTAAAGTAGAAACTTGAGAATTGTAATTTAGGTATAGGCTGGGGCAGGTGAGGGTAGGAGATGGATACCAGCAGAGATGACAGCCTACCTCAAGGCCTATGAGGTTCTACAAGGAAGAATATTATTGTTGTTTTTTAAATGTGATAGTTAACTCTTTGGAATAATAATGTGTGGGATCTAAACAAAGGGGTGGGGATATACAAAGAGACCCTTCAAAATGCCCTTTAGGCTTATGACATAATGTAGAAATAGTTTCTTTGGGATGTGTGCATTTGGAATTTTAAGCTATGGAAACAATATTATAAAGTGACTAAATGAAGCTGGGCCTAAAATTATATTCTCAATAGAAATGTTGTCCAGTAGACTCTCCTTCCTCAAAGGTTGGTTTCTATGTCAGAAGTAGTTTCAGCTAGTTTGGAAGAACATATCCTCACTGGGGTTTTTGCCTGTCGTGGATATATATAGCTATGACTTTTGAGTACCACACAGGAGATATGTAACTTCTATATTCTGATGAAAGGGCCTATAACCAGATAGAAAAACAAACCTTTGGTTGAAAGATGAGATATTCCATGTCTTTGGAGACTACAGCTGGGACCAGACATCTTGCATTTCACTAACTCTGTTTGGTCATTTAATGCCCAAGTGTCCACTTTGCTGCCGGAATTTCTAGATTTCTGTCCAACAAGAACACCCACGGGAGACATTAAGCAAAGAGCAAGGGAGGCAGTAATGGCAACATATTGTGAAAAGAGCAGAAGAGAAACCTTGCACCAGAATTAGAATGAGGGCTGGAAAAGGCGGAAGGAAAGCAAAAGTTCCTGGCAAGTGCAGAGAGAACACTTCAGCAGCTGCTGCCAGTGCTAAAATGTCACTTCTGATCGGGTGTGACAGTTAGAGTGGCTGAAATGTGTTAAAGAAACGCATGCTACTGGGATAAATCTAGATCCTTAGAGACTAGCATTAGATCCACTCATCTGTTATTAATAGGATTTGGTCACAAACGATGTGCTTTGCTTTTGTTTGTGTTAACCTGATGTTGTGTGAAGACATTATGAGTGTTTGAATTTGTAACTGACTCTGAGCCCTATCTATTCCTGCAGTGTCCTCTTGGTCTAACATAGAAGCTGTAAATTTGTTTTCCTTCCGAATAGGGAAGATTGTTGCTATAGCATTTTTCAAAGACCATAGACAAAGAAAGTAGAACATGGATGTACTTAAAAATTGGAATTTTGAATCTGGTAACAAGAAAAATAAAGGCAACTTTGGAACTTCTTTTTACAAAGTTGGTAAATTTTAATGTTGAGATATAATTTTTAGCTTTTTTTAAAGTAGATGTTTGAGCTTTCCTTAGGGTAAGACATATACAGATTAATAAATCATGGTTTTTGAGTTGCCTAAGGTTTGTAGTCCAGGAAGTGGCATGGCCTGTAAACAGCCACTATATGAGAAGAAGTGAAAAAGATGGGAGGAGAAGGTGAAGAATGGATAAAGGAATGCTGGGTTGAAAATTAGCCAAACTTGAGTTATAACTGAAACCTCGAAGGTAGAAATCTGTGCTCAGTGGCATGTGGAGAATATTTATAAGTTCTTTTTGTGCTTCTGGAAGTGGGAGAGTAATCTGAACTTTTAAAGTTTTGCTCTAGGCATGGCATGTACTATGTGAATAATTCTAGCTGGATAGCCGAAGCTCAGTGTAAAAGAGTTTTAAATGAAGAAGAACTGGTTAAGGTAAAACAGAAACATTGCAAAAAATATAATTTTTTTTAAAAGTATTTAATTTTCTAGTAGATTAAGAAAACAAGTGAAATTTAGAGTAAATTACTTTTGGCTTTTAAGAAAATTAGAACAGTTTTCATTTTCTTATCTGTCCATGACATGGAAATTCCTATTAGAAATGATCAGCAATAATAAAAGAATTGTCAGTTTGGAATGTTCAATGCACAGTATGTATAAAGTGGGGGCCTTTGAGTTGCCAGCTTCCTATAGTCCCCGTAGGGATTTCAGTGCCTGTAATCACTGAGTATGGGCTCACTGGACATTTAAGTTCTACTCTTTGAGCTCACTACCTTCAGTTGTCTTGTCTTTTTTTTTTTTTTTTTTATTTTAAAAACTCAGAAGACTGGTTGAAAAAGTAAAAAAGAAAAGTTCCAGCAGGCTATGCAGTTTTTGAAACTTATCTGAATTTTCCATTACTATATTTATCAGTTATGAATTTACATTAGAATAAAAACCTTTCTTAGAAATAAATGATAATACATAAGCCATATATTTGAGCAAATAAGTTTTACTATAACTCTCTAGTTTCTTGCGAGCCAATATTACTTTTAATCTTTGGTGATGTTTTCATTGATGTCGGATCTACATCAATAAAAATATTTATACTTTACATCCCAAACCAAATTTCCTGGATAAATATTAGGATTGAAAATGAGCATAAGATGGCTATGAAAGAATCATAAGGATAGGCTTCCAAAAATCATTATTTTTTCAAATTTTGAAAAGTAGAGAACTTAAGAAGAAAAAGATTTTCTTAAAAATAGAAGGGAGTAAAAAGTGAAAACGAACCTCGAATTTAAGAGACCAGAGGGTCCATAAATACTCTAAAAATACATAGAGAAAGAAATGATACATGCATGCATTATTTAAGGGAAAACTCTCAGCAAACCTTTTACAACCCTAAACATTTTTTATATACTTTGTCTAGAATCTAACTTCAACGTGATCAGAAGTCTTAGAAACCTTTTACCCAATATTCAATTATCAAGACGAACTTCTAATAGAACAAGTTGTTTTTAGCTGCTTTGTAAGACATACTCTCATTTAAGATATTTATTAGGAACCAATTACAGAGATGATTTTAGATTTGATGAGAAGATAAGAAATAAGAGGGAACCAATCAGAAAGCTATTGATGACAAAACTAGCCAAATAGGAATCAGTTTATATAATAAAGACCACAAGAACTATATAATAAATCCATTGTTACTTATGCAGACACAAAATTGAAATAATTATAAAATCATGGGTTCACACAATACACAAAAAGCAATACAAATTTGTTCTTTTAGTGTAACTGAAAAGATATTATTCTACCTTGTGACATTATTCTCATTCAGATGACTAAACTTTATATACTATTTGTCCCTAGGAAATGTTTATTATTGTTATCAAGTCCTTTCACGAATCTTAATTACTGTTTTAAAAGTACACAATCACCAGTTGTGGAATAGGATAAAACACAAAGTCACATGAGGTGTGTTCTCTCGATTGTTATCCAAGGATGGGAACTGCCCTACCCAAGCTATTTATCTCCTCATTAGCTCTGTTTCCAGCTTCTCTCCTGAGCTATGATCATTTCTGTATTTTCCATTCATACTAGACTCTTCCTCAACCAAATTCTCTTTCACAGGGTTGTCAGGTATCCTGTGTTCAATAAAACATTTGAAGGTTTGTGATCCAGACTGATCTCAATCTTCTGTAATAAAAACACCAGCTGCTCATTACTGAACCCTGTTCTGTTGCTGACATTAGACTAGGTGCTTCTATGTATTTTTCTCTTATTTAATCCTTCAGACAGCTCCATGAGTGCTGTGATTATCTCTATTTTGCAGATGAGGCAATTGAGGCTAAGAGGAATGTAATATGTCATGGTTATCAGCAGTACTCAGGTTGCCAAATTTTATGGTAGATCCCCAGTCCTTGTAGTATTTGAATACTAGGCAGTAAATGGCACAGTTGAACACTACCTACTTTTTAGAATCCTTTCTTTGTATTCTGGGATATCATGCTGTCCTGGTTTCTTCATGCTGCAGTGGTTGAATTTGCTCTCATGCTTTGTGGTGGCTTTTTATCTGATTTCCTTAACTCTTAATGTTCAGCTGCCTTAGAGCTCGATCTTCTATCTCTGTGCTCACTTTTTAAGTTCCTATCTGTACTCATAAATTTTTCATTTTATACATATGAAATGGCTGTCAGTAGAATTATGAATATGGATTTATTAAGGGAAGCAACTAAGAAATGACATCATATTTTTCTTTTAAAATCTGCTTAAATGTGCTTAGATGTCATCTTTTTAAGGAAAGTTCAATTGCCAGGCTATCACACTGTGTCAGTTCTGTAGCAGCTACAACATTTTCACCTCTGGAAGATATCAAAGGTCAGAGGAAGTGATCAGGTAAGGAAAAAAACTTCCTACTGACATGCTGTTCTTCTAAATGTAGACTTATCATGCTCAGAATTCTTCTTTCCTGATCCAGAGATGAGAAGACAGTTGAGAATACCTTGAACTCTCTAAGTGACATTATAATTTTAGCTGCTGAGCTTTGGCATCAGCAAAAAGCTCTTTAGTAGCAATTCAGGGTTTAGCTGAAATAAACTTCAGGAACTGGAATTAAGACTAGGACTAGGACTTTTAATTTTGGAGCTAAATGACTATTACACGAATGTGGATTTTTATGAACTATTCAGTCACTAAAACTATGGGATTTCCCCAGTATTTTATGCAGGGTTAGAACAACCACTAGTTCACAGAGATTTGAAAGGATATCAAAGAGCGAGACTCAAGTTGGCTACTATTTATCAAGTCCAACTTGCTCAATAAATTGTTTACGAGTGTGTGTGTGTGTGTGTGTGTGTGTGTGTGTGTGTGTATGGCTTTGCATATTATATATCCATGTGTTTATGTGTGCACATCTATAGATATGAATGTGTATGTATGTGCATGTGCAAGGCTATTATCTCTAGTTATCCTTTTGGAAGTCAAGTTTTTCTTTAATGTCCAAGTAAAATCAAATAAGCCCTGAATGTCATGTAATTTTTGATAGTCCAATGCCTGCCTCCATTATTCCCAAAAATTTATGTGGGAGCTTTATATTTTCTCCTTTTCTCTATTTTGCCCTCTAGGTCTTCACTCTTATTTCTTGTTTAGTTTTTGGTCAATGTGGGTCTTCTCAATACAGGTATTCCAATTGTATCAGGTACTCTGGTCTTTAGTGCCCCAAGCTATCAATGAAATGTGTTCTTTTATTTTTCAAGGAACCACTAACAATGCACTTGTGCGTGAAGAAGAATTTGCTGAAGGTCTGTTGACAATAGCTAGGAACAAGAAATGAAAGTTCTAAGCCCAATGCCTAATGACTCACCTCTGACCCTTAAATTTTTCCAAGATTTTTCATCTCATAAAATCAATACTTTTCTACCCAGGATTAGCCCACTTTGGTTGTTTGCTTAATAATAATAAATTAAATGCATTAAAAATGTTCATTCTCATAGTTCGATTCTATAGCGTTAAGCATGGAAATCCTTGTCTTAAAATCAGATCTACTTATAATTTATTTTAAATCTTTATTATTTAACTTTTTTCCCAAAAATATGCCTTTATTTTATTTTATTTTTTATTTTTTTAATTCAGGATATTATGGGGCTTTTTAATCCATGAGGAATTTACTTTGTATATAGGATAGGTCATTGTAGTGATGAGATGAGGATCAAATTTTATTTTTTACATATGATTAATACATTTTCCCAGTACCATGGATTGACTAAATTATTCTTTCCCTATCCATTCTGGAGTCAGTTTCGCAACTTTCTACTCTATGTCTTTGATTTACCTAACTTGTCTTACACCAATATCAGTTATTCATAATGTAGAACTTTCTAGTAATCCTAATATTGATATATTTTTTCCTCTTGTAATTATTCTTTTTCAATACATATTTAGGTTTTAAGCTGCCTATTCTTTCAAACGAGCTTTTCAAGCACTTCATTAACTTATAAAAAATATCTGGTGAGGCTTTTGATAAAAATTATATTAAATATATTAATCTGGGAGAACATGAATTTTTATATACTTGGTTTCCCCATCTTGGTAAATAGTTTACTATTCCATTTAGCTAAATCTTCTCATTAAAGCCATGTGTATCTTTCTAACAATTTCTGGTGTACCTCTGGTATTTCTTCAAACTCATACTGAAGATAGCAAATCCCTTCCTTGAGTGTTAGGAACTCTCAGTGATATGATACTCTCTATGGTATTGTATTTACGTACTTTCATATGAGTAAAACCAAAGATTATGTCTTTGAACATGATTAATCTTTTAATCAAGTGTTTCATTCAGCAAACATTTATTGATTATTATATTTTACATACAGTTTTAGGTGCTGCATATCCATCAATAATAAAACACCTTGGTAAGTGGTTTGATACTCATCTTAATGCATACATTCTAGGGGGAGTAAATCATACAGGTAAATGATCAGGCAAACGTTAGAGTATAACAAAGGCTATGTGGAGTAATACAGCAAGACAAGGAGTACTAAGAGTATGAGGGGGATAGAATAATTTTTAAAAGGATGTCAAGGTATGCCTTATTGAGAAGACAACATTTGTTCAAAGGCTTGATGGCATAAGATGAGCTACGTAAAAGAGCATGGGGGGAAGTGTTCCAAGCAGAGGAAGGAGATGGTACAAATCCTCTGGTAGGAATGTGCCTAATATGCTGAAAATTCAGCCAGAATGCCTGAAAGGCTGGAATATAGTCACTGAAGGAGATAAAAGGGGCTGAGATTTTAGATTAAATGCGGGGGGTGGAGGGGCAGATTGTGTAGCTCCTTGCAAGTCATTGTAATGATTTTGGCTTAATTTTTCATGAGACACAAAGTGATTCAAGGATTTAGTGGAGAAATGAGATAAACTGAGATACATTTTAAAGGGCTCATTCTTGCTTTTCTGTTGCTGTTAGACAGTATGGGAGCAAGGATGGAAACAGGGAGACTGTATAGGAACACATTGCCATATCTGATACTGCCATGTACCGGAAGTATAAAAATTTAGCTAGCGATAAATGGTTATTTTTATTAATAGATCTATTTGGAGTGCAAAGCTAAAAGTATTTTTTTTCTGGGAATGAGGAATTTTCTCTTATTTGCAATGGCAAATTTTTGTTTTATAACTTCTTTACTGCTGACCACTAAAATTTAGCTTCTTTCTACCTGCATTTTCTTATTAACAGAATTTTCTTCTCTTGGATTTTAAATAGATGTCATTTTCTTTGGAAAATACTGAAAATTTAATCTGGAGTTAGATACCTATGGTGGAAAAAAAAAAACAAAAAAAAAAGTTATTTGGAAATTAGGACCATATGGTCTTGTCCTGGCTCTGTTACTAGTTTGTCATGTGATTTGGGATAATCTGAGTGTTCCTGTCCATAAAATGAGGTTAGAGTAAATGATGAGTACTATTTCTTCCAGATTAAATATTCTACCAATCCATGATTCTATATTTATACACTGGCCAGTAAAGAGTTGAAAATAACTGAAGATCTTCATTTGGGTTCCTTAATATAGCAACAGGTTGCTTTGCTACAGCTAAAGAATTTTAAAGACAAGAAGGAAGGATCCTCAAACGATAGTATGGTATTTTGGAGGATGGTGGTCTTCCTGGTAACATTGCCTGTAAATTTCTCTGTCCTTGGCACCCAAAGAGGAGCCCTTATCTGTAATACTTGATTCAGTGGGGCCTGTTTTCTCTTCTTAATCCCGCATCCAGTAGGAACTTGGCGCCTGTTTTCATCTTTTCTTACTTTCTCTGGGAGGACTTTCCCAGGAGCTGTCTTCTACATGCCAGGCATGGTGGCATGTCTGTAGTCCTAGCTACTTGGGATGCTGAGGTGGGAGGATTACTTGAGCCCAGGAGTTCAAGGTTATAATGAACTATGATTGCACCACTGCACTCAGTCTGGGCAACAGAGAGACAGACCTCATCTCTAAAAAAGTGAAAGAATTACTCCTCCCTATTTTATTCCTGCACTTCCAAAACCTGAATAACCGTGGTGTGCCACTCCATTAGATATGCACATGGCAGTACCCCCACTAGCCTATTTATCTATTTGATCTTAAAGTTTCCCTTCATTTGTCACTCTTGAGATTCCTCTCCATGGCTACCCACTCTGTCCCCAGGTTTCCCCCGCTGGGACCCATTCTTTACATGTGGCTTGTCCCTGTTCCCTTCAAGATCACACAATGCATCTGATTCTGTGCAGTATTGCACCCTATTCCTTCCTGAAACTAACTCAATTTATTTTCAAACAAATATAACAACATTGTTTTCCCCATCACGAGGGGTTACATTTGTGAGTCTATTTGCCATGGAGATACAAGAATTTAGATATTAAGAGGCTGTGGAATGAGGAACAGAAATAGCTTTTTCTTGCAAACGGAAAGAAATTTGCTCTCATTTGGCTAAAAGCACATGACCTTTCTAATCAAACATTTGACATCATGACCAGGCCGAGGAAAAAGTGTACCTGTTCAGTTGTAATTGCTTCTGTTCACAGAAGTGGATTTCTCATTGTCTGTGCAGCTACAGGAAATATGGTTAATAAAAGCACATGTCGGCCTGACAGACGCTGTTCTGTAAAGCCCTGCCAGACTATGTCGCAAAACTGTTATTTCCTATTATGAAAACTAATCTCGAATCATGGTTAAAAGGTAACCAGCCTTTGGGAGAGTGATCCTGTAGAGGTAAGCAGTAATTCAGATTTGATTGGCAATATAGGCTTTTCAGGGAATGGTTTAAAATGAGGAGCATTTTGAGAGGCAGAAACACAATCTAAAATGTTGATTCTCAGAATTTTCCTAACATCAGATTACTGTTAAATATATTGCAGATTTTTAAAGTTGTGTCTTTCCAAGCAAGTGTAATAATGCAACCGAGTGGTTCTGTGTACTTCATCTTATTTGACTGGTGTAACGCAACCTTGTGAGTTAGGTATCATGATGACCATTTCATAGCTGAGAAAACTTGCCCAAGGCTCCAAGGTTTACAGTCAATGTCATCATGTCTCCTTTGTCTCTCATCATCAGGGCCCAGGTACTTCTCGTGGTCCCATGATGCCTCCTGGGAAGGTGGTGTAAGAGTGTCTTTTTCAACTTTTCTGTTCTTTTGTTCTTTACATTAAGCCATGTTTATTGTTTTTATTGCTCTAAGGAGCAACAGCACCTTCTTCACAGGGTGGTTGTAAAGACAAAATCTAAAGAAATAACACCACTCAAAAAATATCAAAAGGGAATTAATATGACCTCGCTTAAACAGATAACTTAATTTTAGTAGTTTTATGCAAATCATACAAATTTCATGGTTTGAAAAAAAGATGTTTCTTCTAGGTAAAATATATTGCAATTAGGTACATCAGTAATAAGTGTAGAAGCAATTACATTTTTCTTTTTATGTAAAAGTGGTGTTGCTGGCACATTGTTGGAGAGATGTGTTTTACACCAGTTTTCTAGTTGGTTCTGTAGTTCTGGTACTAATCAGGTGAACCAAGACTGTGCATTAAGCCAATATACTTATATTGCATGTTGGCATTGCTGTCAACTTATTTTTTTTAACTACACAAAATTAATGTCTCTCTAATCTGCTCTACTTTCCTTTCTGGATATTCCTTACTTAACTCAAATTTTCCTATTTGGACCAAATAATCAAGTGATCTTGACCACAGTTTCCCTAGAATTCTTTCACATTTTAGTTTTCTTTTGATGTGTTATTAAGTACCATTAATATTTATTTATATGCTTTATCTCCTTTGTTGGACCTGGGATATTCTGTACAGCAAATGACATGTTTTGAATGCATGTATGACTAGCTTCAAAGGATGCTTAATAAGTCTGTGTCTAATGTTGAACAAGAGAACAAATTTTCACAATGCTTGAAAAATCTCCCAGTGAAAACGTTTGAATTATATACAGAATTCATCCAGTTTCAGTGCAAAACTAAAAGCTCTAAGACTTACTTCTAACCTGTAGCTACTCATACTCAATTGTTCTTGGAATGACCTATCAGTTGGCGGGAATATGTAGATACAGAAAACATAATAAAACAAAAAACAATAGGCCATATAGGGTATTATAGGGCATTGAAGGGAGACACAACATCAGAGGGTTTGGAGCAGAGATGTGACATGCTTTAAAAGAATCACTATGGCTCTAAGATGGTCAGAAATGATTAACATCTGTAATAGTTAGGACACTGAAGTTTTGCTCCTAGAGTGTGCTCTAGATAATAGGGCCATTTTGTTTTGATTTTAAAATTTATTTGAAAATATTTTTACTATATCAAATTAAATGAAGTCAATTTTATTTCTTTAATATTTTCCATATTCAGGGAGAGCAGGCTGAGGTTAGTGATGACTAAGTGAAATAGCCTTGTCTGAGCAGAATTTATAAAATATAAAGATTTATTTCCTCCTCTATGATGAAAGAGAGAATCTGTTGATATGATCTTTTTTTGTGCTTTTCTAAGAAAGATAGAGGGCTAAAATATTAAAGAACTTATTTTCAAATAGAATGCTATCATCTGAGAATATTATGTTACCTTGTTATTGTCAGTAAGTGATTACTCTAAAAAATTCAGGTAGTTTGGAATAAGGCAATAATTATGAATATCATTCATTTGTTTAATGAAATTTTCAATAATGGCAAAGAAAGCATTTTATTTTTTTCCTTATGAAATACAGAGCTTCCTTTATATTAGTCCTCCAACCTTTCGTTATTCAATAATAGCAAACTGTAGAATAAATCAGGAAATGTCACTCCGCATTTGGCCTTAATCCCTGAATCTGATTATTGGGAGGCAATTCTTCATGAATGAATACTTTCATATTATCACATTGTCTAACCTTTTTGAAGAAAGACCACTGGTAACCTTGGTATAAGTATGGTTGAGTAGCAAACATGTCTTGGAAGATAGAGATAGTATATTGCTTCAGAGAGATTTAGAGACTTCTGTCTCTTGCAGACATTTGCTTACATCCCAGAGTCAAGGACTCTCCTTCACCAGAGGGGAGGATGGATCCATGCACCAGCCAAAGCTTTGAGCATCATAGTGTTGTGAATCTGTGGTACACTCCCTCTGGATGAGCAGGGTAACATTAGGCCTTCTTAACCTCCCCAGTGCTATGATACTCTGTGAATACTAAACTGTCTGTTTTCTGATCTAGAGATTTTGTGTTTACTCTCAGGATAACATCTGTCTATTATCTATTCATCTACCTACCCACCTTCCTACCTACCGACTCATCACTGCAGGAGGCTAACTTCTTAACTTATAAGAAGAGTGTCTACTTATATTCCAGACCCACTACAATTTTAGACAGTACTGATGTTTTCCCTTCATGAGTCTCATGCCATGTTGATGTTTGTACTGATGAGGAACAAGTCTCATTTTATGGTATTAGTTGTCAAAATATTATGTATGCCATTTGTTCTCTATGATACATTCAAAAAAGATCCCAGAAATAATAAATGTACAAGGATGGAGTTCTTTACACACATGCATGTATGCACATACTCACAGGACTGTTGAGATGAGGAGATGAAACCATTTCTCTAGAGATGGCAGTGGCATTGAATTTCATTGAAACATACCAAGTTTAAGGTGATGTCATACAATGAACATGGTGACTTGGGTGCAGCAGGGTGTCAGTTTCAAGGAGACTAGATTCATGCTGGCAGATTTAATGGATCAGAAATCTCTGGGGCCTTTTATAGGCAAGAGTAGATATGCAAGGTTTTTGCTTTCTAGCTGAAGGAAGGAGGTAGTGTGTGCATGTGTGTGTATGACACACGAATGTGTGTGTGTGTGCATGTGCATGCAAGGATGCCAGAAAGAGACAGAGATAAACAAGAAAGTTGGGGAATTTAGAATATGGAAGAAATGTCTTGTATCTGGTTTGCCACCATCAGTATCACAGCCTCAGGATGATGCAATGTTAAAAGAATTGCCGCTGATTCTTTGATAAATGCCCTGGGGACAGGGCTAATCCTAGAGAGTGAGTGGATTCAGTTCAAGTACAGACAAGACCTACAAGGGGACTTTTTCAGGGAGGGATTCTCAACTGGTAAAATAGTGGTGATGCTCTGGTAATATGGATTTTTGAGAAGCTCCAAACCCAGCTCCTTGGTGGCTGTAAGGTTGCAAAGTTTTCACAGCTACTGTGATGGCAAGGCCACTGGTTTTCAAGGCTATCATGGAACTGGGGAAAGGGGAGTAGATATAGGGCAAATAAAAACACTACAAAGTTCACTGTTCTTATTAAGATTCAGTCATTTTTCTTGAATAAAAGCTTCTTACGTTGTTGCAAATCTTTAACTAATTTCTGGATTTTGAAAAAGTTGATTCTGCTAATTTTTGCTAGTGTTCATTGTTTTTAGGCAGGAATGGATTTTCAGAGGTCCTTAGCCTGTCATTCCTAACTGTGGATCTTGGGCAAATTATTTAATCTCTCCTTTTCTCAATTTTCTCATTCATAAAATTGGGATAATACCATGCCTCAGAGAATTGTTGTGAAGATTAAGCAAGCCCTTTCAGGAAAAGCACTTAGAATAGTACCCGGCATATAATGAACACCCAATAAACACTGGCCATCAGTATCAGGTGGATTCATTTTAAATACATAAATACAGATATTAGCAAACTCGCCTTATTTTTGTTCCCTAAATTTTGGTTTCATACTCACAGTATAAGTCACATTTTAATTTTTCTGAATTGGTTTATCTGGGTAGAAAGGTTTATGGATTTTATTCCACAATGTTTGAGACAATAGCAGTTGATAATGTTTTACATTCCATTACACTGAATATTCCCTAAAGCTTTTTGGAACAATAACAGATGGCCAAGCTGTTGAAGATATTATGATTCTACTTACTGTTCAAATATTTAGGCTGAAAACTGCACTATAAGAGGGTATTTCTGCCTTTTGTTATTTCAGAAAAATAAGCATACTACATGTTATTTATGCATGGTTTTCAATGTGGTTTATAAAATCGCACTTTTTGAGAGGATTGTCTCAGGGCGCAAATAAAAAAATGTAAAATATTTTATCGGATATCTAGAGCCATCAAAGTCATTAATGTCTTTATGAAATATTTAAATTTTTAATGACAGACAAAGCTGCTTCCTCAGGAGATCTACTAAGGGAAGTGCATGTTGTAAGATGGGGCACGTTCAGTACCTTAAATATCAGCACACTTGAGCCTGTCAGTAAAAGTAAATGGGAATTACATGAATGGGTTTAATATACAACTGCAATGGCTAATTCAGAATATTTAACAATGATAATTAGTTGTGAAAGACAAGTAGTTGTTTGGCTTCTATTCTGAATGATATTAATTTCTGTAAATATTAAGCATAATACTCATATAATGATTCATTTCATGAAAGGTATGCTTACTTTTCTTTTGGTCTATATGTGTTAGTATTCCCAAGCTCTGATTTTTGAATAAGCAAGCAAAGATGGCTATACAAATTCACCAGTTGTTCTTCAACTTTAAGAGTAAATTGAGAGTTTAATAATTATGTTTTTTAAATCTTTTCATATGGTAAAGATTACACCAAATCAGACCTAAAGAAGAGATATACTCCACACAACATTTTCTAATTACATTTATCAATCTGGAAAAAGAGTTCGTTTCTTAAGAACCAAAGTTTTGACTTAATGTTATGTAATTTTCTTTGTACCATGAATATTAGATAGATATAATGTGACTGTCTTTGCTATCTGATTATTTGAAATTAAAATGCTTTCACAGATAAACCTTATGACAGTTAAGACTTTTTCAGTTGTTAGTGACAGAATATGTATCTCAAACTGGCTTAAGTAATTATATGTATATTCTGAGAAGTCCAGGGTTTGAGCTCTTTCAGAAGTACTAGATTCAGAACTGAACATAGGATCCATCTCAGTTCCACCACCTCTGGGTTCACAGTTCATTGCAGTCCCCAGTATCTTCAGAGCGATGTCATTTAGACATTCAATTCAAAAGAAAGACTTCTCCTTTGACAATGACTCAAACAAAAGCCACACAACTGAGTTTTGTTTTCCCTGACTGGCTTGCTTTAGGTCATGTATGGATCCCTGAATTGTGTGTGTATTTGTGTGTCCAAGAGAATGTAATTTGCTTATTGACTAGTCAAGATTACACATTCTGCTCTGGAGATAGGCATGGGCTTCACTCAGATCATGTGGATAAATTAGAAAGAGGGATATAGCCTAAATGAGTTAGGACTTTGCTGGAAGAAGAAGAAATAGAATTTGAGGAGACAAATTTTTGATAGCGAAAGTTATCACAGGAGAAATATACATTCAGAACGATTCCAATGAAATAAAACTATTTTGAACTATTAGGAAAATTGGAGTTATATAGAATAGTATAATTAGAACCATTAAGCTTCTAAGTGTCTTCTAATGGTGGAGCAAGTAGAGGCCAGAGAGGTTATGGAATTTTCCTATATTACACAGCTTTAACTAATTTGATTTGCCGATTGACAGGCTCCACTATTTTAGAGAAAAATGAGTTATGAGCATCACTTCATGCCATGTCTTTATTATAGTAATTATTACACTGTATTAGAAATACTGAATCCTTCAAGTAAGGAACAATATTTTATTCTGTGGAGCATAGCAAATTTTTCAGTGTCTTAAAATTTTATTTGGTAAATGAATGAGCAAAATAAAATGAGTAAAGTAACAATTGGAAAAGTGATTTTGATATGATTTTTCCATATGATTGGCAAAGTCCAGAAGACAATGTTAATTTAATCATCTCTTCTCAATATTAACATGAAAAAACTACTTGCGTGTTTCCCTTCCTGGAAGAGAATGCATAAATAAATTCAAAATCAATATTAAATCCCTGAAAGATCTGAGAAGCGGGTATTGTTAAAGGGAATGTATCTGAGGTGAAACTCTATTTAAAGATATAGTTTATCATTGTTTAATGCCTAAGGAAGGATCAGTCAGGGAGAAGAGCTTTCAATTCCTTCTAAAAGATGATAAAGCCAAGAGTAAGTGAGATCAGGCACGTAGAGGAATATGCTGAACCCCGAATGTGCTCAGTAACTATCTTTTTGACAGATTGACTGATCATCACATGTAGGCAGTCTGTAGTTTCAGGTTTCTTTGCCTATGTTTCTCAAGAGAGAGAGAATTTTGTAATAACTCAGTATGTACCTCCTGCAGATATATAACATGAACTAGCTCCTGAGTTAGATCAATTTGCTTCTGTGCAAGGTAATAAAAGTGACACCATAAAATGAAATCTTGGGTTCAAACAAGCCAATAAGTATCATCTCTTTATTCTCCAATTCCATCCACTTTTTTAGCAAAAAAAAAAAAAAAAAAAAAAAATCTATTTGAATGACTTTTAGGACTAGACTTTAAGAAACACTTCGAAGTAGTCTGCCCGGATAAAGTACTGTCATATATAACTTACTAAAATTAAAACACAACACATAAAGAAAATGAAACATTATACTCTGGTGATTTCCTTTTAATGAACACACGGTTTATATATGACAAAGAAGATCACTGTCATGGCACACCTTTAATAGCCTGCCTGCTCTAAAGGGGCTGGCAAGTTAAAAAGGTTAAACATGTAAGAAATCTTCAAAGTTTCTATGATAGATTCCTTCAAAGAGGTAAAATCTGTAATCACATTAAATGTAAATGGGTAAACAACAAAAGCCAGAAATTGTCAGACTGAATATAAAAGGATAAAGACCCAACTACATATTGTCTACAGAACATGTATTTTAAATATGAAAATACAGATTGACAGTAAAAGAATGGAAACAGATGTTCACTGGTTATATACAAATATACCATTGGGGAGGAGGAAAGCTATTTCATTTTAAAAATCCAATTCAGCCCTAAATTCATAACCTATACTCTGCGCTATAGGGAAGATTATCATGCAGCATTTTTCTTTTATATTTGCTTCTGTTTGTTAGATACTGCTGTCTGGTTTGCTACTTCTAAGCATTGGTTTTAAGATAGACATATACATACACAAACATGCATATAATATATATAATTGTTACTTCACTTGCTCAATAATTCTTCTAGGATTGAGAATGCATTGAAATTTCTGCATTCAGTTGAGGTATATACTCACTTAACATAATTCTGGAAATCAATTCAGCAGTATTTTTCCATTTGTATATGTGTCAATTTCCAGCCTTTGCAATAGTAAGTAGAATAGCATTCCTACAATCTTGATTTCACAAAGAATAGATTCTTGTGAGTCGTATGTTAGGGAACCTAGTCATCCCTCCAGAGATAATTATAGAACTCTGGATATCTATGGCTTTAAACTGAAAAAGCAATCTTTAGTGAATCATCCTATTCAGAAAGCCCAAGTCATGGTTTTAAAATGATAAACAAATAACCACTCCTTTTATCATATAAATAATTGTTAATTGAATATTGAAAGGATTGAAGAATTTGAAGACAGCAAAGCACAGCCCAACCATAATGGTATTTATCCATCATCTGGTAAATAGCACCTGCTTTCCAGTTCTCAATCCAGCTCTAAAAAAGGTTTTCACAGTCTGAAAGAATAATTAGCATGCTAATCTCAAATAGCCAAAATTATATTTTTATTAAAAATATAATCATCTGAATAATGATTTCATCATTATTAGGCTATGTTGTCATATGACAAATCTTTTTTCTGTTTTATATTTTGAGTACTGGAAATTGTCATTGAAAAATATGAAATATATTATCCTGAACATAATATCTCAGGTCTTATAATGAAGAATGGCCTATAGATTGAAAATGGCATATTATTATTTGAAAAAACTCTGCCACAAATTTATAGATCAATATTATAAACCCTAAAGCAACCTCCAAAAGTAGATAAAAAAGTAAAGCTAATAAGATACTTGTGTACAAAATCCTAAAATATTTGCAATTAACATAAGGCAGGGAATAAAAAAGTGAAGATGGAACAAATAGAAAACAAAAAACAAAGTGTCAGATTTAAACTCAAACACAGCAATAATCACTTTAATATAAATGGATGTGTACTCCAATTAAAAGCAGAATTGTTACAGTAAATAAAAAATGAAGACCCACCTGTAGCTATCTACAGATAACACATTGTAAATATAAAGACCTAGACATGGCAAATGGTATGCCATTGAAACTATCCAGAAGAAAGCTGGAGAGACTACATAAGGCAAAATAGACTTTAGGGCAAGGAATACTATCAGATATAAAGGTGGAAATTTTATAACAATAAGGATAATTCATTGAGAAGATATCACAGTTCTTACAATGTGTATGCAACTAATAAGTGAGCTTTAAAATACATGAAGTAAAAACCATTAAAGTGAAAAGATAAATAGGCAAATCCACAATAGCAGTTGGAAATTTCAATACTCCTTTAACAGTAACGGATAGAGAAAAGAAAAACAAAAACAAAAACAACATATGAAAGAATTGAACATGACTCTCCTCTAAATTGGCCTAGTTGATTTTATGGAACACTCCACTCAAAAACCACAAAAACATGCTTTTTTTACAAGTCATGGAACATTCATTAAGAGACATAACCAAGATCTACATTAGTTATTTATTTTGCGTAACAAATTATACCAAAACATAGTAAATGAAAACAAGCATTCATTATGTCACGATTTTTGTGAGTCAAGAATCTTGGAGCTAAGCTAGGTGGTTCTGACTCTGGGTCTCGTATGATGTACTACAATCAAGGTATCAGGTGGGGCTGCACACATCTACAATGCTGGCTCAGGGGGGTTCTGCTTTCAAGGTCACTCACCTGGCTTGAGGCAGGCCTTGGATGCTCTGATCCAAAGTCACCCATATGAGCCTCTCCACAGAGCTGTCTCTCAAAATGGCAGCTGGCAGGACCCCAGAGGGAGAGGTCCAAGATAGATCACCTAAGACAAAAGCTGGAGACTTTTTATAACCTAATTTCAGAAGCAAGCTTCCATCACCTCTGCCTTATTCTATTTGTTAGAAGCTAGTTGCTAAATCTAGCCTATAAAGTCAGGGGGTTATTATACACGGGCATGAATGCAGGAGGCAGTGATCACTGGGAGATCATCTTAGAAGCTGCCTACCACAGAACATATGCTGGAACATAAAAATAGTCTTGGCAAATTTAGAAGAACAGACAAATTATACAGAGTAAATTCTTTGACCACAATGGAATTAATTAGAAATCAATGACAAGAAGATATAAGGAAAAATCCCCAATTATTTGGCACTTAAACAATATATTTTTTAAAAAATTCCATGGGTCAAAGACAAAAATCATAAGGGAAATTAGAAAATATTTTGAACCAATTGAAAATATATTCAAATGTTTGGAATGCAGCTAAAGCAACATTTCAGATAAATGTATAGTTTTAGTGGCTTATGATAAAGAAAAAGTGCTATCTAAAATCAATAATCTATCTTCCACCTTAAAAACATAGGAGAGAAAATTAAACATAAAGTAAGGGAAAGGAAGAAATTAATAAAGAGTTGAAATTAAAGAAATAGATAATGAGCAAACAATAATTAATGAAACCAAAACTTGAAAAGACCAGGAAAATTGAAAAACTTATAACAGACCAAAATAATGGAAAGCTATACCATGATTATGAATTGGAAGATTCAACATTGTTAAGCTGTCAATTATCCCTCAAATTAATCTATATATTCAACACAATCCCAGTCAAAATTCTAGCTACCTTCTTAAGAATAAAAAATGGCAGGCTAATACTAAAAGTGATGTGCAAATGCAAAGGACCTAAAATAACCAAAGTAATTTTGAAAAAAGAGGAAGTTGTAAGGTAAACATTACTTCATTTCACTACTAATAATAAATCTACAGTAATCAAAACAATGTGGTACTGGCATAAGGTATAGAACTACAGGTCAATGAAGCATGAGAGAGATGAGAAATAAACACACATAAAAATGGTTAACAAATTTTCAACAAAGGCACCAATGTAATTCAATGGAGAAAGATAGTCTTTTCATAAAATGGTACTGGAACAAGCTGACATCTGTTGGAAAAAAAATGTACCTCAAGCTTAACCTCACACAATGCATAAAAATTATTAAAATGAATCATAGACCTAAATTAAAAAGCTAAAATTATTCAATTTTAGAAGCAAACACAGGAGAAAAATCTTCACAATTTGGTAATGCCAAGTTTTTTTTTAAAAAAAGCATGAACTATTAAAAAATGTTAAGTTAAACTTCATTATATTTAAAAACTTCTCTGTTAAAGATATTCTACTGAAAATGAAAACAAAAGCTCCAGTCTGAGAGAAAATATTAGAGATACGTATGTCTGAAAATAAAACTCTCGACTACTTAACAATGAAAAGACAAACAATGCAATTGAAAAGAGAGAAAAATATTTGACCAGATATTTTACAAAAGAAGAGATTAAAATGGCCAATAAATATATGAAAAGATGCTCTGTGTTTAAAATCATCATCATTAATTAAACCACAGTGAGTTGCCAAGTAGCTTAAGTTCAAAAGACTAACAATAACAAATTTTGGTGTTCTTGTGGAAACACTGGAACTATCATATGCTCCTAATGGGCATTACATGATTTAACTTCTTTAGAAAACTGCATGACAGTCTTTAAAGTTATACATAAACCTACCGTAGACTTAGCCATTCTACTCCTATGTACTTACCAAAGAGAAATGAAAACTTATATCCACACAAAGACATGTACAGGGACATTTATAGATGCTTTATTCATTAAAACCCCAAATGGAAAGAACCAAATGTTTTTTTACAGATGAATTGATGAAGACATTGTTGCATAGCCATCCAATGAAATATTCCTAGCAATGAAAGGAATACAAAGACGCGAATGACTCTCAAAAGCTTTATGCTGAGCCAAAGAATCCAGATATTAAAGAGTAAATACTGTATAATTCTATTTGTATAAAATTACAGAAGGGCAAAACTGATCTATAGTAACAGAGCAGATTATTTGCTGTCAGGGGTGGAGGACATTCACAGCAAAGAGGCCATAATTTGGGGTGGTGATAGAAAACAAATTCAGAGAAAACAGATGAACTCAGAGTGCTGCCAATAAATGTTGTGGCCTCAGGTTTATGATCAGACCAAAGGGGTGGCTGTAATTTTGTTGAGATCCCAGAAAATTGTAGACGAGAGTCTCATTTTTCCTCTCAGTAGAAATTGCTTCTAATAATTTTGAGGACGTGCCTCTTTGACCCTCTCTGCTGTGAGCCTCTGCATCCTCACAAGCAACCCCAAATAGAGAAAGACCCTACTTAGAAAAATATGTGTATGTCACTGTCGTCTAATGAATTTGATTATAATTTATACATAACAATTCCACAGATTTCAAAAAGAATTACCAGCTTCAACTGAAAGGAACTGGCACTATCCAAAACACAAAAACACTTTGAGACTCCAACTTCCCATGGGCAAGAAGCAGACTGAGAACACTACTCAGCTGCAAACATCGATCATTTCTTAAGGAACAGAAGGATGACTCAGAGGGTAGTGTCAAGAGTCCATAGCATGGGGCCAGGAAGGATTCAAGAAGAACCTCCCCCAGGGAGCATGTTTGAGCCCTAATCAATATACTCCCTGCCTTCTGAGCAAGGCGAAATGGCAGCTTGTGCTCTAGCAGCTGTCCCCAACCTTTTTAGCACCAGGGACTGTTTTCATTAAAGACACTTTTTCCATGGACTGGAGGTTGAGGGGAATGGCAAGCGGTGGGGAGATGGGGAGTGGCTGCAAATATAGATGAAGCTTTGTTCACTCACCCGCCACTGACCTCCTGCTGTGTGGCCCGCTGCCTGATAGGCCATGGATTAGTAGCAGTTTACAGCATTGGGGTTGGGGACCACAGCTCTATTGGATCTCTGAATTATCTCAGCCCAGTGACTGCAATGTCACTACATTGTCCCTCCACTTTTTGAGTGGAGATGTCTATTGTGGTTCCCCTGATCCTGTCTCCCTATTGTAAGGTGGGTATGTTGGAGGCATATAGCTTGTTTCTTTATTTGACGGTCTTCTAATCACAAGGAAGCCCCACACCCCACCCCACTAGCCTCAACTGCACCTGGACTTGATTCACATGATAAGATCTTGGACTTAAAAAGCATAATCCTGGTAGGGATGAGACTGTGGGGGTTTAGGGAGATTGGTGAGTATATTCTGAAAGTGGGAGAAATGTGCATCATCTTTGGCCAGAGGGCTAACACTGATAGCTACTCTCCAAAAATGGCCCTCAATGAACCCTCTATCCTGATCTTCAAGCCCCTTTGTAGTCCTCTACAATTACCAATTTGCACTAGCCGTGTGATGTGCTTTAACCAACAAAGTGTAGTACTGTTGTCTCTGGGCCAGTTCCTGTTGTAAGCCATAATAAGGCCTGGTAGGTTCTGCTTTGCTTTTTAGGATGTCCTTGAGCTGCCATGTAAAAAAGTTCACTGTTTTGTTGGAGAGACTGTTGGGATGCTCAGTTGTCACAGCATCCCAACAACTAAGCTCAGGTAAGATGCTTAGGTTTTGTCACATAAGTGTCAGGCGTGTAGTGAGCCATCTTGGATGTTCCAGACCTAGCAGATATCACATGGAGCTTGACCAAGTTGATTCAGAGAATGGTGGAGACAATAAAATGGTGTTGTTTTAAGCTACTAAATATTGGAGTGATTTCTTATGCAACAATAGATAACCGAGAGTCTCATATAAGCCACTAACCATATAAGAACATGAGATTGTATTAAAAAAAAATGAATATCTTTTCTAATTATAATTTTCTCACTTCGAATTTTAGCTAATCTTAAGTCTTTTTCTCTGGCATATAATTATATAGCCACCAATATTAGAGCCTTGTGCAGTTGTTGCTGTATTATTGTTTTTTAGGTTTTTTGGCTCCTTTATTAAGGCTGCTTTTTACAAAGTTAAGTGACTGTTTAAGCCATTTATAGATCTTGGCAGGAAAGAAGATACCAGATGTCATGTATGTGATGCAAATATCCATAATCTTCCTGTTGTCATGAAAAGATCTTTTTAAACTCCTTTAGTGGAAGTTTAGATTTGTAATGGCTTATCGGGCATAGAAAAACATAATTTTTTCAAACATGAAGTATTTTTAAGATCTTTAAGCATTATTCTTAACAGTGTCCCAATTTTAACAGTAAAAATGGAATAAAGAGGCTCAAATATGCTCTAAAAATATAAATTCTTCTTTTGGAAGTTTCTAGCATTAGAACTTGGCATATTAGCCATGCTGAAATGTATCAGGAGTATGAGTGATGATCAGAAACAGTGATGCTTTAATAAACTGCTACTCCAAAAACTATCTAATAGGTCTCAATGCTTCCACATTAGCTTAATTACATGAGATTATTATAAAGAGCTACAGACTTTGTCTTACTCCCCATGGGAGAGCATTCCAGGCCCAAATTCTATTGTCTTATCAGAAAAACCTTGGGATTGTCTCTAGCTCCTTATTTATTTTTCTAGCCTCAAAATCATGCAAAAAGTTACTTTAGGTCCTTAGCTTTAGTTAGCATATCTTTATATGTATCCAAACATTGAATTCTGGAACTTATCCAGGGCTATCAAGTTGATTTAACATAACTTCATTTTTATGTTAAATAGGTCATGACTGACAGAGCCAAAAGAAGTATAATAAACAAATTTTAACTTTTTACAGAATAAGAATCCCTTCAAGACTGTGTTCCCCCTACCTTTGGTGAGCTACCTAAACGAAGCCTCTAAATTATTCACCAGAACTTCTTAGATTTTTAGATTTCTCTGGAAGTATAAACATCATAATGACAATGGATTTCAAAGATGTTACTTTTGTTTCCAGGAAGGAGCCGTAAGAATTAGAATCTGTTGGCAAGCATGCTTACTAAAGAGGAGGAGAATGTAGTCTTTGGAATGACAGAAATTAGAAGACATTTGAGTGATTCTGGCTATGCAAAAATGAAGCATCACATCCAGTTTTTTTCTAAAGGATGACCTCAAGACCTCAATCTTTATGCAATTAAATTTGAAAGAAAACACATATTAGCTCAGATATAAGAACTGTTTTCTAAAAATCCTCAGTGAACAGATGACCATTGAGAGATGGGCAAATAATCCTGTTTCCCTATTGTATATTACAGAGAAACCTATAATGAATAGAAAATTTATAGAAATACAAATGACCCATAAACATATGAAGCACTGCTTAATCTCACTAAAATTCAAGAATATTAAAATTTTAAGGTAAGATATTTTAATTCATCAGGGGCAAAACTGAAAAAAAAGATAAAGAAATTAAACAATCTGTGTGAGGAAAAAGTTTTTATACCCTGTATTTGTACTTTTTGACCTGATAATTGCACTTAATAGTACCTGTCTTAAAAAATATACATGTATATTCTTAAGAATAATTATTGTTGTACTATTTCAAATAATAAACACATGGAAGTAATCTACATGACCATTATATAGGAGAATGATTAAATAAATTAGGAAAAAGAACGAAACAAAGACAGATACAGATATATTGAAAAATAAAGGTGTCCAAGATATATTATTAAGTGAAAAAAGCAGATTGTAAAATAAAACATACAGTATTTTTCAATTTATTTAAAAAATTACAAAACAAAATTGTGCCATTCTATATGACCACATATATATTATATGATACATATACATGGTATGATACACATGTAACATGCCGATTGCAGAAACCCCGGGGAAGGAGGAAGGAGCAATGTGAGGCAAGGGCTCATAGAATAATTTTGTAATTATGGAGAAATAAAAAGAATGGGGGAAAAATCAATGTTGCTCCCAGCTTTAGTAAAACAATAGCACAAAAGGGAAAACAAAACAATAAGGTATCACCCATCATGATGAACAGAACTGCATCCCACATATCTATACTAATATTCAATGTGAACAGTCTGAATACCCCACTTAAAAGACATAGACTGGCTGAACAAATGGAAAAAACACAACCCCAGTATCTGCTGTTCTTCAGGAAACAAATCTAACAAACAACAACTCACACAAACTCAAAATGAAAAGATAGAACACACTTTCCATGCAAATGGAAACCAAAAGAGAGCACATTTAGCCATTCTTATATCAGAGAAAATAGACTTTACATCAACAATGATAAAAAAGTCAAAGATGGCCATTATATAATGGTAAAAGAGCAACCGAACAAGAAAACATAATAATCCAAATATATATGCCCCTAACACAGGAGGTGTCAGATTCCTAAAGCAAATACTACTAAATCTAAGCAAAGAGATAAACAGTTACATCATTTCTGGAGAATTAAACACCCCACTGACAGAGGCATAGAGATCACCAAAGCAGAAAATCAATAAAGAAACACTAGATTTAAATGGGACTGTAGAAAAAATGGACCTAACAAACATCTACAGAGCATTCTTTCCCCAACTACTGAATATACATTCTTCCCATCAGCATATGGGACATTCTCCAAGACTGACCATATCTTAGGCCATAAAACATGTCTCAGCAAATTTAAAAAAATTGAAATTATACCACGTATCTTCTCAGACGACAGTGCAATAAAACTAGAAATCAATTCTGAGAGAAACATTCAAATCTACAAAAAGTCCTGGAAATTAAACAACCTGCTTCTGAATGATACTTGGGTAAATGATGAAATTAAAATGGAAATCAAAAAAGTCCTCAAACTGAATGACAAAGAGGACACAAGTTATCAAAAATATGTGAGATACAGAATAAGCAGTCCTAAGAGGAAAATTCACAACCTTAAATACCTACATCAAAAAGACAGAATGGTTATAAATTAACAACCTAATGTCACATCTCAAAGAACTAGAACAAGAGAAACAAATCAAACCCAAATCCAGCAAATCTATAAATGTAATTCACCACATAAATAGAAGCAAAAACAAAGACCATATGATCCTCTCAATAGATGCAGAAAAAGCATTTGACAAAATTCAGCACCCTTTTATGATAAGAACACTTAACAAAATAGGCATAGATGGGACTTACCTAAAAATGATACAAGCCACATATGACAAACCCACAGCCAACAGCATACTGAACGGGGGAAAATTAAAAGCATTCCCACTTAGAACTGGAACCAGACAAGGTTGCCTTCTATCACTGCTTCTAGTCAACATAGTGCTGGAAGTCCTAGCCAGAGCAATCAGACAAGAGAAGGAAATCAAGGGCATCCAAATGAGGGAAGAAGAGGTCAAACTATTGCTCTTTGCTGATGATATGATTTTATATCTAGAAATCCCCAAAGATTCTGCCATGCAACTACTGGAATTGATAAACAAATTCAGCAAAATCTCAGGTTACAAAATCAATGTACAGAAATCAGTAGCATCCTTTACACTAACAGTCAAACAGAGAACCAAATCATAGACTCAGTGCCCTTCACAATAGCAACAAAGAAAATAAAATACCTAGGAATATATTTATTGTTATTTTAGAGTGTACTCCTTCTATTTGTAAAAAGAAAAAAAAAGTTAACTGTAAAATAGCCTCAGGCAGGTCCTTCGGCAGGTATTCCAAAAGAAGGCATTGTTATCATAGGAGATGATAGCTTCATCTATGTTATTGCCCTTGAAGACCTTTCAGTGGGATAAGATATGAGGGTGAGAGACAGTGATATGATTATCCTGATCCTGTGTAGGCCTAGGCTAAAGTGCCTGTTTGTGTCTCAATTTTTATCAAAAAAGTTTCAAAAGTAAAGAAATAAAAATACATATATTAAAAATAGGGAAAAGGTGCCGTGGACAGAGAGTACTAGACAGTGATTTCAAATATGTACCACAAATTGAAAGCCATGAGGTCAGATGCCTTGAACTTCGAGTGCTAAATTTTGATCTATTTTCTTCTGCATTTGCCACTAGCCATTCAATGAAACCTTGCTCTCTGTTGAGAATCAGTAAAGATTTATTTAAGAATAATTGCAGATTTTCTCAAGGAATATTGTTTTGTTTGGCTAACATTTGAATACAGTCATGCATTGTTTAATGACAGGGATACATTCTGAGAAATACATTATTAGGCAATTTTGTTATGTAAACATTATAGAGTATATTTATGCAAACTTAGGTTGTATAGCCCACTAACCACCAAGGCTATAAGCCTATTTCTCTTAAGCTACAAATCTGTAAGACATATTACTGTACTGAGTACTGTAGGCAATTGTAACACAATGGT